>LUFD01000924.1:6016-24602 GCA_003025255.1 Cordyceps pruinosa | reverse complement strand
GCGCTGCCTCTGGCTGCCTCTGGCGCTGCCTCTGGCGCTGCCTCTATAGGGCTCTTAGGGGGCATATGCTTAGCATATGCCCCCTAAGAGCCCTATAGAGTGTTAGAGGGAGTGCTAAGAGCATCTGTAGCGAGCATACTCACCGCCCTTGCCCCACTTGTTCGCCCTCGCAGGTTATTTTTGCCCCACTTGATCGCCTCCGGAGCTACAGCCAGTCGCCCTCTGAGCTATGTGCTCTGGGAGGGCCACCCTCAATTGCCGAGGCGTTTCCCATGAAAACGCGCCGCTCGGGTACCGCATCAAGATGGACTCTACTAGACTGGTTTGAACTTGAGAGACGGCCAACTGCCGTTATCGATCAATCATGGCTGAAAATCGTATACGGTATCAAGCTTCTCAACTAGGAAGGAAGACAGGATAGGGCGATGTCGGACCTTAGTCCAACTAGCACTACAGCCGACTTGCGCGAAGCCGACTTGCGCGGCGACACATACCCATTGGCTGAGCTGAACTGATCGACCCTACGCAGGCGCGTTTCGAGGTGGTCGAGCTGCCGCGCGTGCAGCGTGCCGCTTTCCCGCCAAGGCGCAGCGTCCCTTCACAGCAGCCGGTCTTGACTGTACAACCTCGGAGGGACACCTGGCCAGTTGGCTGTGCTATCGTCTCTGAGCTGTTGTTTTTGTATTCGGGATTGATTCGTCTAAGGAGTAGGCGAGCATCCAAGCCGCGGGGTGGGCGCTGCATATTGTGATACCCACGTCTGACGGGCTCGACAGATCCTGTGTCATGCTTGAGTCTCAATCATTGGCATGGATGTCATAACACATGTGACTGTAGTGGGTGTATCTGCGACATTCTGGCGGAGACGTTTTGAAGTTCAACGTGAACATGCAAGGTGGCCGTCGGTACTCATATCAATTGGTGGAGAGTTACTAAATCGATACATAATCATACAAAGACTCGCGTGCGACAGAGGTATCCGAAAGGGAATGCCGGGGTGCTCCCCGTATTATCCATACTAAACCAGCTCTACTCAGACTTGAAGATAAGGTTGTCGCTGGGTTGCACACGTTGTGCCCATTCTCTGAAGCGTCGTTAGAATGTGTTCTGTGTCCGGGCATATTGAAATCACTTACGTCCAGCTGCCATCATACACCTTTCGCGACTCCGGGGTGCCGTAATTGGCAACCTCGAGTGCCGTCTCAATCACACAAGCTGTCACACCAGTTCCGCAGCTTGAGATGATGGGCTTGTTGGGGTCTACGCCCTTGTGTGATAGGATGCTCTTCAGCTTCTCGGCAGAAGGATATGCCTTGGTGGCTGGATCGAGCAGCTCGCTAAAGGGCAGGCTGATGGACCCAGGCATATGCCCCGAGGACAGCCCCTCGCGCGGCTCGAGGGCCTGGCCGGTAAAGCGCCCGTGCGGGCGCGCATCCAGGATCTGCACGCCCTCGGCGCCCTCCTTGTTGTGGTCCTGCGCAACCTCCTTTGTCTGCTCAAAGCTGGCGACCTTGGCGTCGTCCAGCTCGGGGATCGGGTACGGGCAGCACTCGACGCTGTAGAGCTCGCCGGACTCGGTCGGGAAGCCCTCCTCGACCCAGAGACGGAAGTTGTTGAGGATGTGGACGTTTTGGTGGCCGAAGATCTTGAGGGTCCAGCCGACGCGGGGCGCGGAGAAGATGCCGAGCTCCTTGGTGTCGTAGACGACGACGACGTCCTCCTTGCGGATGCCGAGCTCGCTCATGGCGCCGGCGAAGCCCTGGGCGTCGGGCAGCATGTGCGGGTAGGGGCTGCGGCGGTCGACGACCTTGTCAATGTCGAAGAAGCGCGCCTTGGGGATGCGCTGCTCGCGGAAGGCCTGGATGCCGGTGCGCTCGTCGTTGGGCAGGAACCAGGCGGCGCAGAGCGGGATGACGCGCGCGTCGGTGCTGATGGGCGACGGCGGGTTCTTGAGGAGCGCGTCGTTGAGCTCCTTGGGGGTGACGAGGTACGAGGAGAAGCCGCGGCGGCCGAGACCGGCGGCGGCGGCGGCCAGGCCCGGGCCTAGGACCCGGGGCAGGCTCGCGGCCCGAGCGGCCCGTCCGACGGCCACGAATGCCATGGCAGGCAAGAGGCTCGGGGGCTGCTCTACTAGGCGTCCAGAAATCGGACGAGCGGGATGAGGCGGACGGGGGGGCCGGTAGAGAGCTTGGGGTGAGCGTGAGCTTGAGCTCAGCGACTTGGTTGGGGTGATGGCGGAGCACCAGCCGAAAGGTGGGTAAAATTACAGCAAGTGTCGGCGAAACGTCACTGGCGATAGTCACAGCTTGCGGGCCAATGCGAGGAGCAATGGTGGTTTGAAATGGCAATGGGGAGGTGAAGTCAACAGCAGGGTCCGGACAGCGGGGACGAGGTTGGCGTGACGGTGATTCTGCGGATGCGGGGAGCTTGGGCCAGCGGGCTGGTTGGATAAGCTTGTGCAAGCTTGTGCAAAGCTTGTGCACGTCGAGTCGCCCAGTCGCCGTTGTCGGTCAGGGACTCAGGGACTCAGAGGCGCTGGGATTGGACGGAGCACGCTGAGGAACTGGAGAGATGGGGCAGAACCCGCTAAAACTTGGCGGTTCGAGGGTGTCTACGGTGGCTGCACGCGCTACAAGTTCAGCCTCGCCGCCCTGGACCCAACGTTCAGCCCGCTAAAGGCTCTCCGCCGTGCTGCTGGGGCGGTTGGTCCGTTCCGTTGCTGGTCGGCGCCATCGCGCACCTTGATCAACATCACCACCACACGTCAAATCGCGCCTCCCCCATCTTGGCCAGCTGCAGATTGCCTGGTGTACCATCGACCGCGGGGCAAAATCTCTGCTATACACCGTTCCTGCCTGCAGAATTATCAATCTGCACAGCGTCCACACAAACAGCGCTATGCCCCGAGCACAGCATCGACAAACGCCGCCATGAAGGTCACCATCAAGGAGTGGAATGCCGTCGCCACCTGGCGGTGGGATATTCCCGAAGACGACGTCTGTGGCATTTGCCAGGTCCATTTCGACGGAACATGTCCTTCCTGCCGATACCCGGGGGACGAGTGCGCATTGTGTACGATCAAACGCCCAAGCGCGCTCCTAGCTACCCATGCAGGCAGCACTGCTAACAAACACATAGTATCAGGCAAATGCGGACACAACTTTCACATGGTAGACATTTCCTCTGTCCTCTCTCGACATCACCTTCCTTTATACTGACAGCACTTCTCAGCACTGCATCATGGAGTGGATTAAACAGGACACCTCGCGAGGACAGTGCCCCATGTGTCGACAGCGTAAGCAACCTCTCGCCAGCGTGTCGCAGCTACTACTGACTACTTGGAATATAGCATTCGAGTGGAATGAGCAGGAGAATGGGCCGGCCCCTCGCACGGACTAACGCCTCAAAACAACGGCCTCGCACCGTCCCATATCACCACCTGTTGCATTGCCGCGGCGATTCTGCACCGTCAGGTCCAAAATAAAATGATAGATACAAAAAAAGCCAGCTATCATAGTGGCTCGCTATGCTCGCTATAAACACCAGAAAATGCAACATGCCTAAATGCGGGTATAACTTCCACTCTCCACCCCTGTCGACGAACGCGCCGAATCATGATGCCCTGGTCCATGAGCTGAAATCTCTTGGTTAATCGCCGTGCGGACTTCGATTCCCTTGAGCTCAATCTCCGACCAACTCCTCCCATGTCGCGGGGCCATTCGCAGGCCCGGCATTACCTCGCCGCCCGTGGTGCCGCTGACTGTCGTGCGGATGATGCTCATCTTGGTATGCTTGCCGAGTATTGATGTGTCGTACATCCCCGCATAGCCGGACGTCTTGGCCTTGCTGGGACGCAAGCTGCGGAACAATGGAGCGAGCTGCGGTGCGCAACCGCAAATGACGGCAAATTCGTTTTCGAGAACGGTCCATAGGCTTTCCAGTCCGCTCGAAGCTGTTGCATGGTGTCAGAGGTCGCAATGGTGGCGTGGAGA
The DNA here is from genome assembly GCA_003025255.1 of Cordyceps pruinosa. Classification (NCBI taxonomy): domain Eukaryota; kingdom Fungi; phylum Ascomycota; class Sordariomycetes; order Hypocreales; family Cordycipitaceae; genus Cordyceps; species Cordyceps pruinosa. The sequence continues at coordinate 20,610 of LUFD01000924.1, read as the reverse complement.
ATAGAGGCAGTATGCTTACTTGAAATGTGATCCAAATCGAGAGTGAAGAACTGAATGGTCCGCAGCAAACTGAATATGCATACACTGTTGTCCCAATTAGGCTGCTGTATTCGAAACCAGGACGGGATAGACTTACAACACGCCAATGCCCAACACTCCCGTCATGGCAATCTTTTGCTTCCTGCGCATCTGAGATTTCCACAGGGTCGGCATCGGAATGAGGAGGATGGCGATATCCGTCACCATACCAATCACGGCCGCGACGATATTAGCGGTCCTGTAGTGGCGCCTCTCCAGGCAGTGGCCGTCGTGGCTCGACTTGTCCCAGTAGAAGGAGATGGGTTTGCACGCAAAGGTCGTCAGGAGGATGACGGCGAGCGCCCACAGCACGGAGACAACACCCACGATAATGAGCGCCGCGTTGACAGAGCGCTTGAAGCCGACCACTCGGCGCAGGAAGAGGATGATGGCGACCTTGCAGCACGCGGTCGAGCCGGCCCAGAATTTCGGCACAAGAAAGGACCCCTAGCAAGACCGTGTTAGCAACTTCGGTCGAGGAGACGCTGTGCGGTGAGGCGTACCAAGTTGAGCAGGTGCCTCCTGTCTCGTGGTATCTCCCATCCGGCAAGGCCAATGCCATTATATGCTTCTGAGGAGGGCCAGTCAGCAAAGCAGGTCCAGGGGTGGAGGGTAGATAATAGAGAAGGCGAGCAGCGCGGCACTCACTCAATAACACGGACGCAACGGTCCCCCACATGAGCACGACGCCGATGCCCATGAGAACATCTTCGGCCCGTATCTTACACGACGTGAACCGCGAGGCGCAGACACGGAGGGCGAAAATGGCCGATGCCAGTATGCCAAACGTCAGCGAGACGGCGGGCAGCGTTAACCGCCAGTGCTCCTCGATGGGAGAGTCTGGCAGGTCCGTCGGCACCGTGTGATTCCAGTGCCCGGGGAACATTGTTGTGTTACGCCCGGGTCTTTGCTTATTGCTGTTATCCACCATGGAAAGGTGCAAGCTTCTCCCTCTCGCAATGGTAGAAGCAAAGCGTTTGGCTCCTCGAAGGTGTAGCGCCACAGCGCTTTCGTCCCAGGTGGTTGGTTGGCAGCCCGAGTTTGTTAGATTTCGGTTCCCTTTCGTTGTTGTCTCTTCTTCTCTTTTTGCGCCCCGACTCCTCGCCAACTCAAATCAGCAAAAGCTCAAAGGGTTTCTTTCCTCTTCTTTTCTTGCCAAGAGGTGCCCAGCGCCGAACCGCAGGGGAAAACAGGCGAGCACAGCCCGCCGGCGTGGTGGTGAACGAGAGCGGAAAACGAAGAGGCGGAGAGAGGCACCCCAGTATCACTTGGCTCGCAAACTGGATTCACTGGGCACGCATCGGGTAGTGGGGGATGGGCGGGCTTCTAATACTTGGCGTTTTCTAGCCACGCGAGGCATCAAACTCGGGCGTTAGGGGCGTTTTTTCCCATTGTTCTTCTTCTGGCCTTGCCGCCAGGCGAGTCGAGCAAGACAGGGATGAGGATGGCACCCTGGAACCACCATCTGAGCTACTGGTAACCGCCAGCCAGTTACGACGCATACGGGGAGATGGGACGAGCATGGGGAAGAAAAAAAACTGCATAGTGCGCAAGCCATGTCAGGCACAGGCAGCGCAGACACATCCACCTGCACTCCCACAACTCAATGCCGCTAGATGTATGTACTCCTCCAGGGCTGTGATGATGGGCCAGCGCCCCCCCCTTCTCCATTCTACCGTTCTTTGGCCAGTCGCAGCTCGAAGGCAAAGCTTCTAGACTTGGTGGACACTGGAGGCTGACCACTAAAACGAAAAAGGCAACGAATGAAAAACGGTTGTGCCAAGTGGGCGAAGCCGCTCTTCCCGTGACGGGGTCGATCTGCCAGAATTGATGAGAAGATGCAACAGAGAGGCCAAAGCTCGTACAAGGTCCAGAGGGAGTCGTGTCGTCCCCTTCCCTGCCATTGTTTCAGATGAATGCATAAGCCCGTGGAGGAGGTTCACCGGGTCTTGCGAGTCTTGCAACAACGAACCAGCTTATTCTTACTAGCTAGCGGCGCGGATAGCGCATTCTCCTTCTTTTCTTACCATCTCGTTATGCGGGGAGTATTGCCCTCTACCGTTAGGTTGTTGGCGATCCGCAAAACCTCCTGCCGAAGGAAGGGCCTGATTGCTCAGCCAGCCCATATCCAGTTCAGCTCAGACGGGGGTGCCTGCGTCTCACCTGGGGTGCCTGCGTCTCACCTGGCGGGCTTCTTTGCTAGCGAGAAACAGCCACGGTAGATAGAGGTATGGCATGGGGAGATTAAGAGCTTGCGCCAGTTTGTTGGCCCCCCTCACGACGCCTCGCTTCAGGCCCAGGTGGTGGCGAGCGGTCAGACGAGCTTGGCAATTGGTCCGGGGGGATTGGCCGCTAAGCTTTTTAGTCCACCAGTCTCAAGCCTCTCTTGTTGCTTTCGGGTTTGGAGTATGACGGACGGTTTTGCGTGTAATTGTCTCGGTCGAACCGGAGTTAAACCCGTAGACAAGTGAGCCCGCCCTCCTCACCCCCCGGCGCAATCGGGCCCCTGGATGAAGGAGCTAGCCTCGAAAATAAGATCCAAGATGGTGAGGGGGAGAGGAGAAAGGCAACTTCGGCCGGCGCCTTGCGCTCTCCCGCGAACCCATGCAGACGAGGACGACGTTTTTTGTCAAACAAACATACAGGACGCACAGGGCGAGGCGTGGATCAGAGACAGTGCCGTGCTGACAAGCAGAGGAGCGTATTGAGAGCCAACACTTCATCTGCCGGTGCCGTAACGGTGTAGGCCGAGGTAATACGAAGCACAGAGTACCAGATTACAAGTGGAACAGACACCCTGGCTCAACGGTTTTTGCCTTCTCCTTGACCATTTGTGGCAGCGAAAAAGCTCTATAATCGAATTGACTGCCGAAATCGCATAGCCTGCCCCGTGCTGTTGCTGTTGTGTACACGGCATCAACACACAGACCAGCAGAGCACGGCGCTGGATGTATGCAAGGCTATAACATCGTCGCGTGGCGCCACCACCACTCTCTTCTGCGACCGTAACTGGCTGCTGCGATAGCAGAGCGAAACGGGCTCCGGGGAGTGCAGATCTTCCCTCCCCCATTCGGGAGGATTTGCTCCTGAGTGGCGGCGCCCAGCGTTGATAAAAAAATAGGGGAGGGTTGCACGCAAATATGAAGAGCCGCGCCATTCTGGCCAGGGTTCAAGCTGCCACAAAATGGAAACAATGACAAATACTACATGCGCCAACAAGTCCAGGGGGGAGGAGGGGAGCTGTCGACCAGAACTCACATGATCGTGATGCGCGCTGCTGTTACGACCGGCGGGTTTTATTCTCATCGTCCGAACGCCACAAGCATTCTTTTCCGACGGACAACCGGCCGCCAATAGTGAACAGTACAAACAAAAACTCGTGGAAATACTGACAAGCGCCCATGCATACGGAGCAAGGATTCGGCGTTGCACAATGCGTGCGTGGCTGAAGAGAGCCTCGTCCAGATTGCACCCGTTTTCTGGGACCCGGCACAGGCGCTTGCAGCCAGCAAGAATTGAATGTACATACGTCAGACGAGCAACCCCTTGTCGAATCCGGAGAAGAAAAGCCCCAGCGGTATTTCCAGTACAAGCCCGCGCGTCGTTTGAGCGGTTGCTGACAAGCTACTTGCTCGCTCTGCAACGGCCACTACTGCACGCTCTTGATTTTGTGCTTTCGACAAAGGAAAGCCTACCTGGGCCGGCGGTTTTACACAGGGCGCTTGAGTTGCCCAGAAGAAAGTCGCCGAGGGCAGGTCGGGGATGTCAAGATGTGCATCACTTCGAGACAGATGCGCGCCCGCCGGCCGCGCACCAGTGTCTCGGCAACAGACCGAAGCAGGGAGGCTGATAAGCGAGCAGTTTCAATAGCAGGGGAATGGCATAGTACGACGCGGTTAGATGAGGAGAAATCTCCCACCGTTGGGTTGCAGACGGGTGGCCGGGATGTTCAAGACAGAGAACCTGGCTGGCTGTAAGCGGAGGAGCTGGTGCGGGGATCAGCATTATATTGGGCGCGTACGCTGTCATGGATGGAGAAGGCAGACTTTTGTATCTGCACGGTATTTTCACTACAGAGGGTGATTCCTCTGCTCTTGAAATAATCGTGCCAGACTCCGAAAGGATGCTATCTCGCCGTCTTGACAGTCGCAAACCAGCTCACGCGTCGATTGCGGTGATGCCTCGTAACATCCAGATCCAGGCCGCAGTAGAAAAGCGTTGCCGATTCCGCTTGTCGATTCACATTCCATAGTAAAGCCGGCAGGCGACATTTTTTCCTTTTTCGTGCACGCTACGCTATCCGATGTTGCCCCTTGACGCCATCGCGGGCTCACAAAGCAAGCATCCCAGCAACGCGGGCGGCGGGCGCTGAATCATGTGACGTCGCATGTCCCGGTGATCAAAAACCACGCCCTACGTGGCAAGCGGTAGCAGCATCGTGGCTTTTTCCCAGTGTTCTGGGCGCGCGCTCCCGTGATGCCTCACATCACTGTGGCGTGGCTTGGCTAGACACTCATATCCGGGGTCAAGATCAGGGGGCAAGGCAGTCACCGGGTTGGTATGCGGACGGGGGGTATTAGAGAAAAGAAAAGGGAACCGGGTGCAGATCGCTGTCATGTCCGAAGAAAAGAGAAGCGAATCAATGATGCCGCCGCGAGACAATGGGCGGCCGCTGACGTGTTTATGTCGTCCTCGAACCAACTCGGAGGCGACGCCCGACCGACCTACACGCCACGCCCGACCCAGGAGACGCCCGACCCGGCCGGCCTCTGGCAAAGGTGTCGGAAGCCTCAGCCGTCGTGGTTCTGTGGAGTGCATGGCGCGGGATGGTGTGGTCGCCTTCCGTGGCTTTTTCCTTGGACGCCATTCGAACTAACTTCTGTGTCATGGGATTGGAATCTGGGGCATGCGCTAACGTCCTGCCTGCCCTTTTTCCGAAGCTGGCCGGCCGCCTGGCTGGACCCTGACGAGGGAAGCGCAGGTTTTGCCCGTCTGGTTTGGTGATGGGCATTGATTGCCACACCGATCCTCGGGAGGGAGGGGAGCGGGGATATCTCGAGGCGGCGATAACGTTCCAAAAGGGCCAGGCCAAGTCTGACGCGGAATGTTCCTGTTATCGTCTCGAGGGGAGTTGGTTATCAGACTTTCTGGAGATAAGGGGTGAGCCGAGAGGGAGAGTTGAGATAGGCAAGTTCCCCCGTGATAACCCATGATAACCCATGATAACCCCATGATACCCCTTGGATAGCCTAGCTGATTGTTGATAGAGGATCGCAAAGGCGCCCGTGCACGCAATAGACCAGACGGCGCGGGGAGTTCCATTGGCCTGATAACTCGCTGACCCGACCGGCCGCCGTGGGAATTCCTGTTACCCCATCACTCCACTCTTTCCTGCGTCCGGCTGCAACGCAACTGCAAGATAGAATGCCCGAATAGCCAGATTAGGAAGATGGAGGGCGCGAAGGGCCAACCGCGACGGGAGCGAGAGAGGGGGGCGTGCGAGCGTGGCCCGGTCTGGCCGCCCAGGCGATATCGGGCCCGGACAGCGCTTCCGACGACGCCATCTCACGAACCGCCCGCGACCACGCCCCCCGACCCAAGGCGCGGGAAACAGAGTTTCGCGGACGGCCTATTTGAAAGAGCCCTCCCCTCCCTCCTCTGGTGTCTGTTTGTTTTGGTCTTCCCCATCAATCTGGTGTTGCTTGGTTTGTATCCCGCCGTCTCCTACCAGAAGCGATATCTAGTGCTGGCATTAGATTGGTATAAGCCGGGCTCGTCCTCTCGTCTTACACCACAGCCCAACAACCATGTCGGCCCTTGCCCCCGTCACCACCGCCCTGCGACGGCAGGCCCTCAAGCCTCTCTCCAGATACTCGGGCGTCCGGTGGCACGACAGCGTGCGGTACCTCACCGGCACCACCGCCGCCGGCCCCTCCGTCCCCTCCAGCCCTTCCGTCCCGACCCCTGCCGCCCGCACCGCCCTCTCCCGCCTGCCGTGGCTGACGCTCCTGCGCTCCGCGGCCCTCACCACGCTGATGTGCTCGCCGGCGCTCCTCAAGCCGTCCATCGCGGCGCTCGGCCTCATCACGCACCCCAAGACGGCGCTCCTCAACCCCGAGGCCAACCCGCTGCTGCACACGCTGGTCCGCCACGTCGTGTACGACCAGTTCTGCGCCGGCACCAGCCCGGCCGAGGTGGCGCGCTCCGTGCGCGCCTTCAAGGCGCTCGGCTACCAGGGCGTCATCCTGACCTTCGCCAAGGAGATTGTGCTGTCCGAGGAGGAGCGCGCGGCCGCCGCGGCGCACCCGGGGCGCTACTCGCAGGCGCACCGCGACATGGTCGCCTCGTGGCGCGACAACTCGCTCGCCTCGCTGCGCATGCTGCAGCCGGGCGACGTGCTCGCCATGAAGATCACGGGCGCGGGGCCCGTCGCCATGGACGCGCTGCAGGCGCGCGAGCCCATGCCGGCGCTCATCGACGCGGCGCTCACGGAGCTGTGCGCCGAGGCCAAGAGCCGCGGCGCGCGCCTCTGGTTCGACGCGGAGCAGCAGTCGGTGCAGCACGGCATCGACGACTGGGCGCTGGAGCTGATGCGCCGCTGGAACGCCGACGGCCAGGCGCTCGTGTACAACACCATCCAGGCGTACCTCAAGGGCGCGCGCGCCGTCGCGGACCGCCACATCGCCGCGGCCGCCGCCGGGGGCTGGAAGCTCGGCGTCAAGCTGGTCCGCGGCGCGTACATTGAGCACGAGGAGCGCTCGCTGATCCACGACACCAAGGCGGACACGGACGCGTCGTACAACGACATTGCCGACAAGCTCATCAGCCAGCGCCTGCCCGCCGCGATGGCGGCCGGCGGCGAGACGGGCGCGACGTTCCCCAAAGCCAGCCTCATGCTCGCCACGCACAACGCCGAGAGCGCCGCGCTGGCCACGGCCACGCACCGCGCGCGCGTCAGCAACGGCCTGCCCACGTGCAAGCTCGAGTGCGCGCAGGTCGCCGGCATGGCCGACGAGCTCGGCGGCGCGCTCATCGCCGACTACGAGGCCACGCTCGCCGACCAGGCCGCCGCCAACATCATGGCCCCCAAGCCGTACAAGTGCCTCACCTGGGGCTCCGTCGGCGAGTGCATGGGCTACCTCCACCGCCGCGCCATCGAGAACCGCGGCGCGGTCGAGCGCACGCGGCACATGGCGGCCGCGCTGCGCAAGGAGCTGTGGCACAGGCTGTCGCTGAGCTGAAAGAACGAAGAGCTGGACGGATGTGAGCTTGAGTGACGACCCTCTTCACAAAGGGAGAAGCAGTTGCATATACAAATGATGATTTCTTATCAGCGGGCATTGGGTCGGTTTTATTATAATACTAATTCTAGAGAAAAATCAGAGTAGAATAAATCCCAGGAATTTTCTATACACGACCGTTTTTCTCAACGTACATGATGGCGATATGGAGTAGTAAGTTCCGGAGAAGAAAGCTCTTCGGAAGCTAGTAGCCGTGAGACAAAGTGATCATGATGTCTATGCTTCGGATGTATTGTCAGGTCTATGCAGGTCTACGTAATTTCTATGTTGTACAATATTACACATGACGGGAACACGTCCATCATGGCTCCATTCCGCATCAATCCTTACTCTCGTCCGGGTCGAGGCTAGCCAGCAGCGGCGAGTTCGCCTTCTCGTCCGCCCACCGCTTCCTGGGCAGCTCAAACGTCGAGGTGATGCGGCCGTACGACATGCCGCCGAGCTGCGCGACCGGGCGCAGCTTCTCAAGGTCGATGTGGCTCGCGTCCTCGTTGGTGGCGTCCTCGCGGACCCAGAAGCGCGTGGCCTGGATGAGCACGACGCCCGCGGCGCTCATGCCGGGCCGGGGTCCGTGGCCCAGCTCCTTGGCGTCGACGACCCTGCCCTCGACGGAGAGGACCGACTCGCGGACGCGGCCGGGCCGGACCGTGGCCGAGGGCGCCTCGTGCAGCCCCGAGATGGCCCACTCCGAGACGCCGTGCGGCGGGTCGAGCGAGGTCGCGTTGACGGCCTCGAGCATGCCCTCGGAGACGGTGTTGATGACGCACTCGCCGGTGTCGCGGAGGTTGCGGTAGGTGTCCTTGTCGCGGCCGGGCCGGGACGAGAAGCCGACGACGAAGGTGGGCGGGTCGTGGTCGACGACCTGGAAGTAGCTGAAGGGCGCGAGGTTCTTGGCGCGGCCGTCGGCGGACACGGTGCTGAGGAAGCCCACGGGCCGCGGCGCGATGCCCGACACGAGCAGCCGGTAGTTGCTGGCCACGGGCCGGCCCGCGGCGTAGGGGTCGACCTCGCGGTGCGCGAGCGACGGGTCGTAGCCGCGCGCGCCGCCGCCGTACCGCCACGCGGGGTCGGGCTGCTTGGTGACCGCGATGGGCGCGCCGGAGTGGTCAAAGTCGGGCCGCCGCGCCTGCTTCTCGGCGAAGCCGGCGGCTCGGTCCACGATCTTGTAGCTGGCCTCGGCCTGCCGCACCTGCTCGGCCGCCGACGCAGACGCGGCGCTGCTGCTGCTGCTGCTGCTGCTGCGGCTCCTACATGGGGACGGGGCCAGCCATGCGGGCCGGCGTCCTGGGAGGGGCGGGGGTCTGCATCGGCGAGTCTTGTCAGCGCATGCCCGCAAGGTCTTGGATTGCGCGGCCGTGGCAATTTTGTCATGTCAATGGTGGACATGGGTGAGGAAACGAACCTGGCGACGGAAGCCAACCAGCGAGCCGATCTTGGGCCGACTTGCATTGTGTTATCGCGACCCCCTCTTCCTCTTCTCGGTATGGGCAAAAAAAAGAAAAGAAAAATGCTGGATCGTCCCGCGAGATCGCGATTGTGCCCACGCTGTCCCTTTTGTAGCCGATGGCATTACTCATAGGAGTGTCATGGTTTGATGGTTGGTTTGCAGACGCAGACGTCGGAGACTTCATCCGAGGCCGTTCCGAGGCCGGAGTCCCCATAATAAAATTCGTGGGTGGACGCCTTCTGGCATTGGCGAATTGGCCTCGTCGCGCCGTTTTGGTGCTTCCTTGTTCCTTGTTCCGTGGGCACGGGGAAGCAGCCATCTAGGGCGGCCGTCCAATCGCCGGGTTTCTCGTTGCTTACCTTATGCTTCTTCGCCTGCTTATCCTCCCGATCCTCCTTATCCCTATCCGTCGCGTGGGGTGGCAGGTTACAACGGGCGTCTCACTCGGAGTCGGTCCACGAACGACACTCGACCACGTTTGCCGTGCCCGGCGTCCTCATGACCACGTTCTACCAGCACACGCCATGACTGCGTGTCCAATCCTTCCAATATCGATCGTCTTGATTGAATGCAGCAACACAATCCTGGCCAGATCTCCGCCAACCAACCAAAAGCCCGTCCGCGAACAGGCCAAGTGGGGGTTTTTTCCGCCCCCAGCACCACCACCAGCCAGCGCCAGCTCGTCAGAAACCCTGCGACTACGTAATAACACGCTGGTTTTTCCCCTGCAAATGGTGTGCGATTCCCCCGGGAGACGCTGTCCGAAAGTATCGCCTTTCCACGGCCGCTGGATCACCACCCGACCGACAGCATGGACGGTCGCCCGTCGCCTTCCAGGGTGACCAAGAGGACCGTACCAAAGGTCTCGAAAGCGTGGGTGACGGTTCCGACGGCAACTTTGGCCGCTGCCAATCCCCCTCCCAGCGCCCGCGCGGGGTTCCGAATCCTGAGCTCGGCTGACCAGTTTTTTTTTTATTAGATGTGAGCGATGCAGGACTATGAAAGTCAAGTGCAGCGGGGAACAGCCCTGTTCCCGCTGCTCAAGGCAAAATGAGAGGTGCTACTTTGTGGCCGAGTCCAAGCGCATATCAATCTCGGAGAGGTGAGGACATCAACACCAGCCAACACACACAACATGCCAACGGCGACGGCGATGGACGATCCCGCCGCCGGCCCTGGGCATGACGTCGGAACCCTGGACCCCCAAGTACTGACAGAACCGGTGTCGTCAAGATATCTCCGCGAGCTGGAAGGCCGCAAGGCCCAGGACGAGCGCGTGCTGGATCCCGTCGCCGCGCCGCGCCGTCTGGATGTCGATGCCCTCCTCACGCAGCCAAGTCCAAGCACTGCGTCGTCGCGGGCCGCGTTTGGATTACACCCGCGCGATGTGGCCCAGCACAATGACCACCACCATCATGGCCAGGATAGCAATGGTCCGTGGTCCCCAAGTCCTTCCCTGTCTGTCTTCTTCTAACAGCAACATGCAACATCAGGGCCAACACCGTCCCTGGCACCCGACACTGGGCGTCTGTCATATCACAGTAGCCACGGTGGTAGCAGCGTAGATGACAACAATAGCATCGAGCCCTCGTTTATGCAGAATCCCCTCGCAGATAACGACTACACATTCACTAAAATGAAGGGCAGATTCTGTAAGCACCCTCCCCGCCTTCTCCCCCGCCTCCGTACTGTTACACAAGACTGACTCTTGTCCGCCCCGACGACAAGGGTACATGGGGCCGTCCTCCTCGTGGTCTTTCTGCCGCCGGGTCCTGACCCTGCTCGGCCAGCACCTCCCCGACCAGGGCTACGTCGCCGACCCGGGCCACTTTGACGGCGGGCACAAGCTCACCTGGAACCCCGTGCCGTGGGAGGAGACGCCCGACGTGTCCAACCTGCCGCCGCTCGACTACGCGCTGCTGCTGTTCAACGTGGCCAAGTTCTACCTGGGGTCCATCTTCTACCTCATCGACGAGCAGGACTGGCTGCGCAACCTGTACGAGCTGTACGACGACCAGGCCGCCAAGGCCGCGTCGTCGCGGCACTGGTACGCGCAGTACCTGCTCATCCTCGCCTACGGCAAGGTCTTCATCACCAACCAGAGCAGCGCCGAGGGCCCCACGGGCCACCAGTACGCCGCGCGCGCCATGGCCCTCATGCCCGACCTGTCCGGGCTCGCGCCCGACTCCATTACCGCCGTGCAGGCGCTCGTGCTCGGCGCCGTCTACCTGCAGTCCATCGACATGCGCGTCGGCGCGCTGCAGCACGTCTGCCACGCCATGCGCATCTGCATCATCGAGGGCTGGCACCGCCACATGCCCGTCGAGGTCGTCGGCGCGCAGCACTCGCAGCGCTGCAACCTCATCTTCTGGGTCGTCTACAAGCTGGAGCGCGAGTTCGGCTCGCTCATGGGCGCCCCGTCGTCGATCCGCGACGAGGACATCACGGCCCGCGCCCCGTCGGACCTCAACGACTGCTTCGACGCGCGCAACATGGCGCTGCACGTGCGCCTCGCCCGCCTCGTCTCGCAGATCCTCAACGCCATCTACGGCGTCGGCCAGCGCTTCGACGGCTCCCTCGTCACCAACACGCAGTCGGTGCTGCGCGACCTCGCCCAGATCTCGCGCGACGTCCACGCCCTCCTCGAGTCGCACTTCCAGGGCTCCATCAGCAAGGCCTCGCGCATGGCCGTCCGCCTGCTGCTCTCCTACCACCACTGCGTCGTCCTCACCACCCGCCCCGTCGTCATGTGCGCGCTGCACATGCACATCAAGCGCACCAACTCGGTCGTCGCCGGGCCCGTCATGCTCTCCACCCCCGTCGCCTCCCTGCTGCAGTCGTGCGTCAACTCGGCCCAGACCGTCCTGCGCATCCTGCGCGTCATCGGCGACGAGGACCTGCTCGAGGCCTTCCTCCCCTTCCAGCTCGAGGACGCCTACTCGTCCGCGTTCGTCCTCTACCTCGTCCGCACCATCTGCCCCTTCCTCGTCCCCGACGACCTCTGGGAGGAGAACATGCAGAGCGTCCTCGACAAGATGATCTCCAAGGGCAGCATCGTCGCCCCCGTCCGCAAGATGGAGCTCGCCCAGCTCGAGCGCTTCATGAACGCCTTCACGCCCCCGGCCCCGCCCGGCAGCAATGCCGGCGGCACCGGCGCGGGCGGCACCGGCGCGCACGGCGACGACCACCACATGGCGGATCAGGGTGGCCACGCGCACGACGACAACCTCGACACGCCGCTGACACCGAGCGTCGTCGCGGACGAGCCGGGCTGGGACCTGTTCCAGACAGACACCATGATTGGCATCTCGCCGGGCGAGATGCTGGATCTGGCGGCGCAGCTAGAGCTCAACAACCCTTTGCTTTCGGCGTTACATGAATGAAGAAAGGGAAAGAAGAAATGAGCGGAAAGAACTGGATCAAGCGATCAAAATTCGGCAACGAATCCCCCCTGTTATCTTGTGCAATTTATGACGGTGCATGAAAAATGCTGGCCTTTTGTATTAATCCAAGGATGCTTTATGTGTTTCTCGCTATGCTACAATTTCTTGATCTATCCAGCAAGTTGATGATATTTTGTCTAATTCCACGTTCCCATTTTCACCCACCCCCGCGCGCCCCTCCGCCGCGCCGCTGCCCGCCATGGACCGCCGAACCGCGGTCTAGGCGTCCGGCACATACACGCCGTCCTTGCAGAGCACGACGACCTTCTTGAAGAAGCGTCGCCACTCGAGCGGGTCGCCCTTGACCTTGGTGAAGCGGACGTCGAGGACCTCGCTGCCGTCGGGCAAGGCCTGGCGGTGGACCTGGATCTCGCCGTGCAGGCTCTGGTTGCGGCCGTCGACGGCGCGGACCTTGATGGTGGCGACGGCGTAGGCGTAGAGGTTGGGGGTGACGGGGGCGAGGGGCACGTTGAGCTGGTGCAGGGCGTCGCTGAGCATCTGGACCAGGTGGGCGGGCGGCACGTGGGAGAAGAAGCGGGTGAGCGACTCGGCGGGGCAGATGTCGCGGAACTGGCGCGCCTGCTGCGTCAGCGTCATGGACGGGCCTGGCGTCTGGGAGAACTGGGACATGGATGGCTCGTCGGCGAGCGTCTCGAGCATCCGGCGGCGGCTGTCGTCGCCGGCTCCGGCCCCGGCGCGGGGCGGCAGCGATGCGGACGGGACGGCCATGGACCGCAGGGCGGGGCGCTCAAAGTCCCAGTCGGTGTCGACAATGGGCGCGTCGGGCTGTGTGGCAGCGAAGCGGCCGGCGTTCATGCCCGCGTCCAGGTCCATGTCGTCGGGCATGGATGAGGGCGCCTGGGACGGGCGCGGCTGCTTGGTGAAGTCGATGCGGAGGTTCTCGAGCATCCGGGTGGCGAGGTTGAGGGGGTCGGCGACGCGGCCATCGGCGGTGAGCAACGGGTTGTGCCGCGTGTACCAGGGGTGCTGGCGGACCTGGGCGAAGCTGAAGCGCTTCTCTGTATCTACGCACATCATACCCCGTAGCAAGGAGAGGGCTTCGGGCGGGACGCGCTCCCACAGGGCGTCGGTGCTGCGGCCGGCCGAGTTGACGTACTCGGTAAACTCCCAGCTGTTGGAGGAGGGCTCGTCCCAGGGGGTGTTGCCGACGAGCAGGACGAAGAGGACGACGCCGCAGGACCAGACGTCGGCCAGGTCGGGCGAGTACTTTGCGACGGGAGCGGCGGCGGCGGCGGACTTCTTGTCCGGGCGGCCGCAGGAGAGGATCTCGGGGGCGATGTACGGGGGGCTGCCGCACAGGGTGGCGCTGAGCTTGCGCTGGCCCTTGTACTCGAACATGGTGGCCATGCCAAAGTCGGCGAGCTTGAGGGCGCCGTCCTCGGAGAGCAGGACGTTCTCGGGCTTGAGGTCGCGGTGGGCGACGCCCTTGGAGTGGAGGAAGCCGACGCCGCCGACGAGCTGGAGGAAGTAGGCCTGGGCGACGTCCGGGCGGACGCCGACGTCGGCCTCGATCTTGTCGAAGAGGTCGCCGCCGGCGGCGTACTCCATGGCGATCCAGCGCCAGGCCGGGTCCTCGCCGGCGGCGAACCACTCGATGACGTGGGGGTGCTGGCCGACGTGGGCGTGCAGGGAGACCTCCATGGCGAGCTGCTTGGCGGAGACGCGGCCGTGGCGCACGGCGTAGCCCTTGTGGATGAGCTTGACGGCGAAGACGGGCGTGGGCGCGTCGAGGGGGATGGCTTTCTTGATGCTACGGGGGGTGGGGGCGGGAGGCGCGGAGAGAGTCAGTGGGTGAATGCACAAAGCGGCGGACGGTTCCGTGGGTTACGGGGAGGGGGGCGTACGAGGCATAGGCACCGCGCCCTACGGTCTTGGAGATGATGCGGAAGGGCAGGTCGCTGGGCAGAGGATCTAGTTGTGACTGGCGAGATGGGGGGGTTTGTTAGCGAGCTACATGGTAATGAGTTGGTTTTTTATGAAAGGGTTGGAAGCGAAAGTTGAGTATGAATGAGTTCATAAAGTGAATGATTGAATGTGTGTTCCCAGCGGTATGGCTTGTGCTACCGGATGAGAGGGAGAGCGAACATCAAGGATCGGCGGGGGAGTGCGGAACGCTCACGTACCATGTTGCCGAGCCGCCGATGCCAGAGCGGCCAAACGCTAGTCTTGTATTTCCTCTTCTTTCTCCGTGCAGCAAGGGAAAGGGTAGGACGAGGGCGTGTGTGCGAGTTGAAGGGGTTCGTTTGCGTGCTGTCGTGTTGTGTGGCTGTGGTGCGATGGTAGATGTTATCCGCGAGCGGTCGC
>LUFD01000923.1:1141-16611 GCA_003025255.1 Cordyceps pruinosa | reverse complement strand
CGGGCGTCGTCGCCGCCGCCGCCGCCGCCGCCGCCGCCACCTCGAGCCCGGCCGACGCGTCCACTGCGCCGTTGGAGAGGCCCCCGGAAAAAGTCATCAACAAGTCCAAGGACACGGTCGCGGATAAGCTCGATGACGAGGATTAGACGGAGGAAGGGGCGTGTTGAGTGGGGATGAACGTTGTCATGTGAATGAGGAGAGTTTCCCTCTCTTCTGTTCTCGGCATCTCCTGTGGTACATTTTTTTTCTTGCTGGAAAGACGTTGTAGTACAGTGAGTGCACAACGGCGCGCATGACGAATATTCCTTTTTATCACGACTTCATTGGCTTTTTCTTTTCCTCCTGGCACATCATGTCACGGTCTTCTGCAGCTGCTGGTCTAGCTTCGATAGAAATTCCTCCTTTTGTCTAGGACTGCATAAAACAACAAGCTTCCCCCTCCCTTTCGTCTGATCTCGTTTCTCTTTGTTCTCATCTCGTGTCTTGGAAATCTACCCGTTTTTCTTCTTTTCTCGAGTGACACCCGAGAACGCCACCCATTGTGACACCTACATGTCGATTCGACTTTTCTCTCTTTCTTTCGAGGCATGTGATGCCCTCTTCCTCCGCCATTGACCACCAATGGAACGCAAGAGTGGGCAGCAAGGGAGCAAGGAGGAGAGGGCGCGTCACTTCAGATGACACATTTGGATTCGGCGAGGAGTGCATGGCTGCGGGTTGGACAGCGACACGGCATGGGATGCAGCAAAGGGGGGAAAGGGGAGGCCATGTGAGCAGCGGCGCGGCCAAGGCTTCCAGGGTACACGGGACGTGTGTGGAACCATGGGAATGAAGCAGCACCGAAAGAGTTGAAAAGGGAGTTTGCAGAAGAGGCATCGGTTACACGAGGGCGGCTGCGGTCCTGGTGTGTGTGTGTGTATGCGTGTTGAGGCTCTGCGTGCGTGTGGGTAAACCCAGACAAGCCCGACAGCTCCGGAAATGATGAGAGATGGATGGGGTCTCCTAAATTAGCCTCATCTGGTTTCAATCAAAGCGCATTATGACATAATGTGCTCGATGGTACCAAGGTAGATTGACGAGGTCTGGATTAGAGGCCACGTGCTCGCGTGATTTGAGACATTGGTGTCGATATCAGTACCCAATTTACCAGATTGTCAATAGGCAATTTTACCTTGACAGGGTGGGAAGGCGTAAACTCGAAAAGCGATGCCAGTGGTCGCCGAAGAGCTTACGAGCTTCGGACCAACATGGGCAAGGGGAAGGGTCTCACGTCAGTAGGTAGTGGCTGGATGCTGATATAGCTCGCGAATCCTTCCCAAATAACTGGCCTGAGACAGGTTAGAAAAAGTGGTTCAAGGCTGTGCGCAACCATGCATCAAAGCAAGGCTTGCTCCGGTGAGAAGAATTCAGACATCACAAGATCAGGAACAGTGGCCGGGGGTCGTGGGTTAGGGTGGTGCATCGCTGGTTTCGCTGAGTGGATGAAAAAGGGGCTTGGCTGCCTCAAAAACATGAATCAGCAGGCGTTGTATTGCATGGTCTGGTCTGCAAATTCATCAGCTGCTTAGTGGTGGCGCCGCCATGGTCGGTGGTTTGCCGGATGGCCCTGCAGCTGGAGAGGTTGGTTGGTCGGCGTGAGTGAGGCTGATCACGCCTCGAGTGAGGGTGCGTTTGCCAGAACCCTGGGCTCAGCCTGATTCAGAAATGTTGCCAAATAATGCGTCTTCAGCACGTAGTGGAGATGTTTGTGTGTCTTGGGTAAAAATACGATGCTTGATCCCGGACACCACACTTGAAAAACGCCCGCTTGTCAAGATTCGGGCAGGCTCGTACAGCAACTGCTCACATGGCTCATCCGCATCTCGGCCGGCCAGTCCTCACCACGGAGGATGGACAAAAGGAGCCGGCTGCAGCGGGTGCACTATGTTGTGGCCGCAGTTCCGGCCGCATGATACATGGAGCTCTGCAGGGTTGCAGATGAGATACCCATCTTAATAAAGTCGAATATGAGCCTCTATGCACTGCCCCTTTTGTGATAGTCTCCCCTACATCCGACATCCTTGATGATGTATTTACTTGGTAAGTATTTGCGCCGAAGTGGCTGCAAGGGATGACGCTGCGAAAAATATTGTATGATGCTGAATGTTGGCTCCAGTGTAGCTCATCAAGTATCGTGCCCATGCTAATGAGCACCCGATGGGAAAGAGGAAGCCCAAGCCGGGAGCACGCGTGAGGCTATCGTGTTCATGTCCCTGTCTCCCCGGACCCAAGGACCTGGACCCGTGACGGCAACAGCCATTCGGGTATAAGCCATTCCAAGTACAACTATTTCAGTGTCTCGTTGGACGCCACGTAGGTTCGCCGGTGCTGTGCAATACTGGCCACAGCCAATCGAGATGTACGAAATTTCAAGTCGCGCAGCCTAGCGTCGTGTTAGTGCTCTATCTGCATGGCCCATCGGCGCTCAAGGCCATGCGTCTGTTGAGGCATTTGTTGGTAGGCTGCCTCGCTTTTCTCGGCTGAGAGTGATGTACCTGCACCAGCCCAATGTATGCAATTGACGCGAAGCTGCCAGAGGGAACACGCCATGGCATCAATGCCAGACCAGAAGAGAACAGCTACCGTCGAGCCGGGAAGACAAGATGGGTGGATCCGGTCGCCGCTAGGTTGGGAGGTCGGAGCAAGGATGGAGGACGGTACGCGTAGGCGAGCCGTTCACGCCACGACCAAGGCAAGGAACCAAGGAGCATGAAATTGCCATGGGTGGTGGCAACTCCAGCAGCAATCCGGCAGCAGCCCGGCAGTGGTTGTCATGGCGTCAATGGCTTCGGATTAGACACCACGACATGCTCGGCGGAGATGGTGGTCACCATCAGCAATGACATGGCAGATGCAGTGCCATTGGACAACTGGCCCGGCTCTCAACCGGCGTGGCCGTCTGCCAGCTATCATGCAGTGAACCCGGGCCAGTTCCAGCGAGCGGCAGCTTGCCAGGGACGACACTTTCGGGGGGAAATAGCACGACGCTATCCCCTCTCCTCCGGGCATCCAAGCATCTTTTTTGATCAGATGGTGATGGGTTCGGTGGCCCTAGCTCCAGAGTCAAATCCAGGCGTTAGCGCTGCATGGGTCTGGTCATGAGACCACCTCCCATTCCACCTTTTATCCCCAAGGCTTCCGTGTGAGTGGTGCAGCGACATTCTAGTCCAAACATGCTGCGAGAGCGGAGGATAGTTTCTGGTTGGGTTTGTTCTAGTGTTTCCGGTGCCGTCAGCCACTGCCTAAACCAGAACCGCCGTATCCCACGGTGGGAGGGCGAAAGGCGAAGGCGAGAGGCGCGTGAACAATGCTGTGTTGTATACGGTTCTACACTCCCGCACCGGCCATGAGCTCTTCGAAATCGGCTTTGTGACTGGCCTTTTCGATTCGCCGGGTGCTCGGCGCACAAGAGCTCCTTTTCGAGGTGCCTGCGAATTGTCCCTCCACTCCAGCCTCCAGGACGGAATGTGCTGTTGTGGTAGGCGGAGCATGACGTCGAGCCCCAGTGTGACCATAGAGGACAGGGGTTGAGGGGTTGCAGGTCCACGCACCCACGCAACACTACCGGCGCCCGTTGTGCCCACCACCAACCAGACGCCATGCACTAAAAAGTTCGCGATGATATTTCAAAGCCTGGTATAGTGGTGTACCAATTGGCCTGGCTCTGCAGCACGGCGCGTCAGGCAGCTCCTCAGCTATTGAGTACGGCAACAATGTCGAGCATTGGCGGATGCAGGGTTTCTTTCAACCAAACCGGAGCGCAGAATTTGGAGCAGCGTAGCGGATTGCGTGTGCGTGTGTCGACGTGTTTTAAATGCACTCAGTGTCTCGTGATGCGCAGACGTCTTGCAGGCATGGTGCATGCAAATACTTGAGCCGTCGCACACACTCACACCAGACTCGCACACAAGGTTTCTGCGCATCCCTGAAGCGAAGCCATGCACCACCAGGCAAGTCGCGCACTCCACCAGCCCGTGGGCGGTGGCACAAATGGATCATGGGCAGTGGATACGGATTAGGGCACGAGGCCTCATGCCCCCGGCAGACGGCGTGGCCACGTCCCAATGTGGTGGTTTCGCAATAACAGACCCCAGTCAGCCAGCTGAAGCGCAGAGGAGGAGCATAACTTGCAGGGCATCTCATCTGGTCCACCACACGTATCCACGCCCCGCCGATGCATCTTCTGCGGGCAACAACTCTCTCCACCAGCCGTATTGCGAGACGAGGAGGGGTTGTGTAGAGTGCAAAAGAGCTTGCCCACCAGTGCTTATAGAACAGCCGCGAACAAACTACGGAGTATTGCCGCGGGATATACCCCATGGGTGGTAGGCTGGCCATGCGGGCGCAGATGGCTAGGAACCCCTGGCCCTTGCTGGCGCATCTTGATGTCACGACAGAGAGTCAGACAGATCCCGTTTTAGCTTTTCCGCCCTGTAGAGGAGGGGGGCCGGGTAGCTCAAGGTGCAGTGCAGGATGCTGGTGCAAAGAGCGAGGGAACTTGCAGACTGCAGCCATTCCCGCCATGTGCGAGGTGAACGGGTCCATCCATGGCCAGTCGTCTATCTTAAAGCAGCTCTTGTTCCAGATGTGGTTGGTGAGCTAGCATTAGCGCTCGACGATGTTGTCTGGCAAGGGCATGGTCATGTCGTACAATGTACAATGTCGAATGTTATAACAGGCCAGCCTTGTGCCAGCCAGGGCAAGGACAAGCCGAAGACAACGTAGGTAGGCTACCATGGCGTTGGCGCTGGCGCCGGCGGCCAGGGACCGGGGGGCCAGCCAGGCGAAGCATGCCGCTGATGCAGAGAGAAGCTCGCGCAACCTGGCTAGCGGTATTAGCGTAACAGCGTATGGGAGGCTCAAGGTTGTCAGCGCCGCACATCTCTTGATCAGCGCAAAGGCTACTGGTAGCGCCATTATTGGAGACGCCACGGGTGAGGTCCCCACCAGGAGAGCTGAGAGACACTTGTGATGTACCTGTTTTTCTGGGACCAGGGCAGCGGCCAGGGAGACAAGACTGAAGAGCTTCCTCGCAGACAGAAACGGTGGTTCATGCAATGTTCGTAGGGGGTTGATGAGTGACTGAGGAGCTGTTGTCAGTTGCCAGGCAGGGCCATGGACAAGTCAGGGTGGCGAATGTATGCGGCGAAGAACGATGGCGTGAGGCAGCAGCTGTACCCTGGGCAGGTGTGTAGATGGGTAGGAGTGAGCATGTACAAGAAGCACGATTGGACATATGCTGGAGGGTATATAGTATGAAGGATTGTCTGATGGAGATGGAAAGGAGTCGAGGAAGACGAAGACGAAGCGAGGAATTGGGAATGTGTTTGCCCGTAGCCGGGAGCTGGCAGCTGGCAGCTGGCAGATTTCAATGCAAACGAGGGGAAGAGGAGCTAAAACTACCTACGTGGTACCTGTTACTGTAGAAGCCATCACAGCGGTGGAATGGGCCGTGGAGGTACTCAGGTTCGGTGAGTGAGGATACTGAAAATACATCAGCCAGACTCCAAGGATGTGGGTGGAAGTCGTGCCGTTGGCGTTTGCATAGTACCAGGTTCAGCGGATGTGGCACGGCCACCTGTACCTGGCCATGATGCTGAGTACAGTTGGCCTGTTAGCGCTGCCAATGGTGGCCCCGCTGAATGTTTCCAGTACCTAGAGAAGAGCAGCGAGGAAGCATCTGCTGCATTTGCACGGTGATGCGTCGACTCCTTTGCATCAACATGATATTTTGGACCCGACCCGGCCGTTGGGCTTGCTGACCCCTGCACTCCTTTCTTTTTTTTTTTGTTATTATTCTCTCGACTGGTGCTGCCACAAATGGAGGGGGGCAGCAAGGGGCGGAGGGTCAGCAAACGCCTCATTGGAAGACAGAATGTGGGTAATGAGAGACATGGAGTGGAAAGGGACGGGTAGAAGTGAGCGATAAATGAGGAAGCAAGATCCGCGAGAGGTATTAATTGCAGAGGGGACGAATTGAACGAGGCAGAAAGCCTATGGGTGGTGTAGGACGAGGCAGTGGTAAGGAAAGGACAAGGGAACTGTCAGTAGAGAACAAGAAGAGACGCGAGAACAGAAAGCCAGTTCAACAGAACTACTAGATAATTTTGCTGTCTACTGCCAAGTTTAGTAGCCATCCAGTAACCAATGATGGTATAGAGAGGGAGGGGATAGACAGGAACGGACAACAAAGGACCACAGTGAACCAAGAGGCTAGGTGAGTTCGGCTCGGATCTCACAAAGAGGCTAAGAATTGCAGCTTATTCATTCCTAGTATTTTTTAGAGACCCATTACTATCGAGGTTGTACCTAGTCGAGAGGGAAAGAGAGAGAGAGACTGAGTGGCTGGCTGGCTGGCGCTTGACACTGGGTGGGCGTGTTTTGACTTTGGCCTGCCGAGCTTTTGCGCCAGGCAAGGCGAGTCTCAAAGATGGGCACATGAGCACCCCATGACTCCATCAACAACTACGTCCCTCCCAAACCCAAGCCCAACATGTTGCCCCAGTTCATCAGTCATTCAGTCTGTCCAGCTGCCCAGCATTGATGGGAGAGGCACGCACCGGCCAACTGGGAAGTGCCCCGCTGCCCGCTGTCGACAGGTACCTCGCATGCCTACACCTGAGCCCGGCCTTGTCCTCTCTTGTCCTCCCCTGTCCTCGCCTCCCGCTGTCCACCCGGTACTCAGAGACTGCCCGAGACTGGCCCAGACTGTCAGCAAAACCCCCATGTACCCCTCGACGGGCACATCACCTGCCACATTTTGTACCCGCATCAACATCAACTGGCCTGGGTACTTTGGGTATTTGGTCCGTACTAGGTACCTCTTATGTACACTTTTTAACGTATTGACTGGTACCTCCCCAAATAAACCCCCCAGAACACAATTTGGTTGTGCGCAGTCCCTTCGCTCCCCCTGTACAGTGACGAGTCGGCAACAGCTGTATGCAGCCCAGTGGATGATGCCCAGTTTTAGTGCGTCCTGGGGCGGCTGCCAGCGCTGTCAGGCCTCTGCCCAAGCCCGCCGGGCTGCCTGCCAGGGGTGTCAAGCGCTGAAGCTCACGCTAACAAGGAGAACCAAGTAATCCCTCTCTCCCTCTCTCTGTTCGCTGGAACCTTCTGAGCTACCGCGCTACTTGCCTCGCTACTTGTCCACCCACCCTCTCTCCTCCTCTCACAGGTACCCTGGCTCCGTTCTTCGTAGCACAGGTACCCTCCCCTCCAGACAGCCTCCTCCCACCCCCATGTACCTGCCCAACCTTTGCTCCCCTGCCCAAGGTACCAACAAACAGCCTCCCACTCCCACGGCCCCCCCCGTTTCCCGTTTCCCTGCTTAACTACTACCTATTTCCCTCCCCCTCCAAACTCCAACGAAAAAAATACCACCGTCTCTCGTGAGCGCATCTACCTCTTCTCGCATCTTCCTCGACGCCTCGTCCTGACTCCCCAGCCAACCAAAAAGCCACCCCCCCTTGCCCGCCGTTTATTCTGTGTGCATCGCATCTCTTCGTCGTCGACTCAAAAATACCCGCCGTACTCGATCGACGCAAAAACCAGATAGCTCCGACAGCACCTCACTCACCTCTGACGACATTTCTCGCCTGGGTCCTGGGTCCTGGGTCCTTTCTGTCGTGCTTGAGCCAACCTCTGCTGCTGGATTTATCCTTCAGTCGTGCATATCTTTCTGGTCACCTGCATTCTTGCTGCTGTCCAGTCTCTCTGCCATTTCGTCTATTCCTACTCGGTACAGATTCCCAGTCCTCGCCGCATCTCGCGCCGACTCTGTGTCCTGGTCCTGCTGCTAGTAAGTTGCTCCTCATCACCACCCTCACATGCTGCCCGCCTTCTCCCCCGCCGCCTCTGTCCTACGCTCAAGCACCCCTCCACGTATTCATCACCTGTCTCTTCTCTGCTTCAAATCCGCTCTTTGAGTTCCAATGGACCGTTGTGCTCTCGACGCATAGCTTCTGCATGCAGACGAGCTCCAATCCAACGTCCCATACATTACGCTGCAATGCCCCGCATCGCCCTCGCGCCCCTCCCAGCCCCAGCCAGCCAGCAGCCAGCGGCCAGCGGCCAGCGTCCCTTACCAACCTTACCAACCATCCTGCCATCCATCATCATTCCACAATCGTCTTTGCATACCTCATCTGCATTTCCAGCCTGTTCCGCTTGCCACTCCTCCCAATCACTCCTCTGCCTGCCTTTCGTGCGCGCTTGCTGGTTCGTCTGATTGCCTCGCTTCTGTTTTCTCTGCCCTCGCCTGGCTGAAATTGTCGCATCTCTACCTCTTCGCCGCCTCGTCCCCCTGCTTGCCTCTCGCCTCTCGCCTCGTCGCCTGTCTGCCTCATTGTCCGACTCCTCTGCCGAGACGGCTCGCTAACCGTTGTCTTCCCGAACATAGCTCGGTTTTCGATTACATCTACTCACGCCTCCCAATCTTCGGAGGTATACGTTGCATCGCAGCGTAATAGTTTGACCCGGGTCTCCAACGACCCTGCAGCCCAACACGGCTCTCATCAACGCCACCCAACCCCTTGATATCCCGCACTCTCGGTCTTGCACCCGCCTTCGGTATTCGAATCGTCAATTGGTCCAGATATCTGCAGCATGTCATCGCAGCGACCCGGAGCGTTCAACAGTTTACGGATGGGGGGTGAGTATTCCTTTCGCTGCCCCGTATTGCCTCGCGCGAGAATGGCCGTTGAGCACCCGCTGACCTCCCTCGCAGAAGTGATCCGTGAGCGCGTTCAGGATGGAGTAACTGGTGAAACTAGGGAGCTTCAGTATACGCAGTGTAAAATTGTCGGCAATGGTTCTTTTGGTGTCGTCTTCCAGACCAAGCTGTCCCCCTCCGGCGAGGATGCTGCTATCAAGCGTGTCCTCCAAGACAAGCGCTTCAAGGTATGCCTCTGCTTGCCGGCCTCACCGCAGCAATCAAGCCGGCCATAGCTAACAGACCGGGACAGAATCGCGAACTCCAAATTATGCGCATTGTCCGTCATCCCAACATTGTCCAGCTCAAGGCCTTCTACTACTCCAACGGCGAACGGGTAAGCATCCACGCACCTCCTTATCCGCTACCGCACAAACTAAACGAGACATTCACAGAAGGACGAAGTCTACCTCAACTTGGTCCAGGAATTCGTTCCCGAGACTGTGTACCGAGCTTCGCGATTCTTCAACAAGATGAAAACTACCATGCCCATCCTCGAAGTGAAGCTCTATATTTACCAGCTTTTCCGCGCACTCGCCTACATCCACTCCCAGGGCATCTGCCATCGCGACATCAAGCCCCAAAACCTCCTCCTCGATCCCACTAGCGGCATTCTCAAACTCTGCGATTTTGGCAGCGCTAAGATCCTCGTCGAGAACGAACCCAACGTATCGTACATTTGCTCCAGATACTACCGCGCCCCCGAACTCATCTTCGGCGCCACAAACTATACCACCAAGATCGGTAAGAAGAGACTGGAATCGTCTCGCTCAAGTGCACTTTGCTGATGTGTCCCTTATCAGATGTGTGGTCAACAGGTTGCGTCATGGCCGAGCTGATGCTTGGCCAACCACTCTTCCCCGGTGAATCTGGCATTGATCAATTGGTCGAAATCATCAAAGTCCTCGGAACTCCTACTAGAGAACAGATCCGTACCATGAACCCCAACTATATGGAACACAAGTTCCCCCAGATCAAGCCTCACCCTTTCAACAAGGTATTCCGCAAGGCTGATGCGAATGCCATTGACCTTATCACCAAGCTTCTTGAATACACACCTACCGAGAGAGAAGCTGCCATCAACGCCATGATCCACCCTTTCTTTGATGAGTTGCGCGATCCCGAGACGAAGCTGCCCGACTCCAGACACGGTACGGGGCAGCTCCGTGATCTCCCCGAGCTCTTCAACTTTACTCGACATGGTAAGTAGCATACTATCCCTACTCTAGTAACAGCCGTTAATATCTCTCCATCACAGAGCTGTCCATCGCCCCCGACCTGAACAGCCAATTGGTCCCTCCCCACCAGCGTTCTGTCCTTGCCGCGCGCGGTCTCGACATTGACAACTTTACACCGATGGCGAAGCAGGAGATGATGGTCAAACTTGATTGAGCGTCTTGAGCGTTCATGGTGCTGGTTTCCCCTTGTTTTTCTTGCCAAAAGCCGTGACTAGCCATGGTGGTTCGACGCTTTGCACAGCAACAGGAAAGCCTTTTTTCCCCCTCATGCAAGCTCTGTTTTCGACTATCTTGACGAAACCTGCAACTGATCTGCTCAGCCTAGTAATTGGGCGGCTCGGCCAAATTTCGTGTCATGGTGGAACTCGCGTCCGATGCTCTGTCTATAGCCTGGTTTCGGCAGCAAAGTCAACACAGAACACCGATGGGGGAGAACTTGGAACTTCTTCGGTGTACTGACTGGGCTGCGGTGGAACACCTGTCGAAAAGTTGAAGCAGATGGAACCCCCGCAAACCCCAAAGTTGGTCCAAGTTGCGTGTTTCAAACGACGGTTACTCTGTTTCATTATTTGCATGCCTGGTGGTCTCGGTATCCTCACTGCGTGGGGATGAAGCGGCTCGAACAAATGCTTCTTTTTCTGGATGTATGCTTGCGCCACGGCAGTTTGATCGCTGTCCGTGGCTGTGCAAGACATTGCCAGCCGAGGAGCAGGTCTCGTGTCCCCTTTTCTTCCTTTGTTTATGAGCTGCATCAAGTTTGGATGGCCATGATTGTGATGAACTCGAAGCAGCGTTAACCGTCTGGGGATCTGTTGGTAACACCACTTTTTCTGCTTCATGTGCTAGCTATGATGATGAATTATGCACGGTGGATTTTATTTCAGGGCGGAGAGCAATTATACCGATAAGCATTTCTAACGACAAAGTGGCGCAAGCCTGCTGCTTGTATACCATAATGCCTTTGCAAGTCGGAATTTGGCTGCATACTCGATATACCAAAATGAATTCAGGTTGTGCTTCTAGTCTAGTTAGGTAAAGCTGTTTGAAGCTGGTGATGTGTCGGTGTGTGAGCGCGCGCAGCGCACGATAGAAATGCTGCTCTTTGCAATTATGGAAGTATGGGAGCTGAAACTTTAGTTACAACACCATTGAAGCAACATGCCGTGAAGTAGCTTGTGGTAGCAGAGGGTTGATGCCTGAGGCAGAAATACCACTTTGGCCTTAGCTTCACCATTGCCTTGAGCGCGTAGTGCTAGGCGTTTGCAGGTTTGGATTTAAACCTTGCTGTCTGTCTGGTGTGCGCAATCAAAGAACTGACCTTCTTTGGAGCATCAATTTGCCGAATTGCACCATGGCTGACTATGACAGAAGACAGTCCGGAGGATATCAGCGCAAGAGACGCTATAGAGGTACGATGCTCGAAATAAATGCTATCCGATAGCTCCCGATCCTCTGTGACAAGCGAGGCGAAACTAACCGCGACTCACAAGGAACAGATGACGATGATCAGTATGATCGACGCCCGAGGAAGCGGCAAGAACTACCCGTGCCAGTCCGGTTTAGAAAACAGCTCGTGGCCATTGCCGAGTCGCCGCTGCGCCGATGGGCCGACGAGGTGCTCTCTCTCGCGCAAATGATCGCCGACAACTACGACGACGAGAACCTGCGGAACCTCTACGTGAACCTGGTCTTGCAGATGGTACTCGAGCAGCCTCTGAAGACGCCATTTATCGCCGCCGTGGTGCTCACCTCCAACGCGCTCAAGTCCGAAGCCATGGAGATTGTCCTCGAGCGCCTGGCCAAGGACCTTGAGGGCGCCATTGCGGCTGGTCAGTGGAGAGAGGTCAAGCTGTATCTCAAGTTCATGGCCTGTCTGCAAGGTAGCCTGGAGGGCGATGGAGTGTTCCCCTTGTTGGAGGAGCTTTTTAACCGCGCGGCCGACCTGCAGACAGCCAGCTCCGAAGACGTACGTTTCTACGGCAAACGCCCATGCGCCGCGAATGTCGCATGCTGACTGAAAGCAGACTATTGGCACCGAAATTGTTAAAATTATCCTCCTTACGATCCCCTACGCCATGGTCTCCGCGCCGGGCGAATTCAAGCAAAAGGCGGCCGAGCTTATGGACAAGACCGATATCATCGCCTCTGAGCCACATGCGCTGCACGCGCTGGTCGACCCATACTATACCAAGGGCAACGAGGAGAGCCCAACTGCTTCTGCAAGCGTGCTGGTGCTGCTGCAGAAGCAGCTGCAGTCAGAAGCTGCGAAAGACTGGGAGCTAGCATGCCTACCTCGCCCGTGGCAGATGCCGCTTGAGGAGGTGGAGACGCAAGACAAGTTGGCAAATGCTCGCAAGCACGCGATTCCCGCCATCTCTATCCCAGCCAACGTGGTTGCCGGCCCACGCGCCCTCTTCCCCGAGGTGTATCTGTCCGTCTACTCGGAGCAGGACGGTGTCGAGTCTGTACCCGGCACACAGCATATTGCCTCCTCGCTTATCCGCGATGTGCTCGTCGACACCGTCAATGGTCTGGACTACAACCGAAACGCCACGGCTCGCTTCCTTATGGATATCGATTGCTACTTTGCCGACGGCACCTTTGTGAAGCGTGCGACGCCGTTCGACGAGCTGCGCAACATCACCGGCAACAACCGCTCCACATGGAAGCCCGAGGACGTCGCGGTAGACACGGTTTTTTCGCAGCTCTTCCAGCTGCCGACACCCGACTGCAAGCTCGTCTACTACCACTCGGTACTCACGGAGGCCTGTAAGCTGGCGCCGGCCGCCATTGCCCCTAGCCTGGGCCGAGCCATCCGCTTTCTGTACCGCAACAACCCGCGCATGGACTTGGAGCTGTCCTACCGCTGCGTCAACTGGTTCTCGCACCACCTGAGCAACTTTGGCTTCACGTGGAAGTGGGCGGAGTGGTCCGACGACGCCTCGCTGTCGGATCTGCACCCGGCCAAGTGGTTCCTGAATGGCGCACTGGACAAGGAGATTCGACTGAGCTTCGCGCAGAGGATCCAGAAGACGCTCCCCGAGGCCTACCAGCATCTCATTGGCCCGGAAAAGGAACAGGATGTGCCAGACTTCAAGTACAAGAACCCAGACACCCCCTTCTCCGCCGAAGGCCAGCAGATCGGCGCGTTGCTGCGCCGCAAGGCCACGGACGAAGAAATCCAGCCAATCATTGACGCCATCGAGGCGCAGGCCAAGGAGCGCGCTCTAGACCCCATCGTCGCCAGCACGGACGTGTTCGTGACCGCGATGTGCTGGGTCGGCTCCAAGTCGCTGAGCCACGTCCTCGCCTGTATCGACAGGAGCAAAGTCCGCCTTGTCGACGTTGGAGCCGCTTCGCCGGCGGCCTGCGCGCAGATTATCTCCTCGGTCATGGCCTACTGGCACGCTCACCCCGGCGTGTCCCTGTCCATCATCGAGAAGCTCCTCAACTACTCGATCCTGACGCCCTTCTCCGTCGCCGACTGGGCGATCCTGGCGGATAGCGCGTTGCACAAGGGCTCGCCCGGCGCCGCGCTGGCGCAGCCGCACATCTACGAGGCCGTCTTCAACACCGTCTCCAAGGTCACGGCGCGCGTGCGGCAGGTGGTCGGCGGCACCGCGGCGGCGGCGCCGGACATGCCGGACGAGGACACGCGCGCCAAGGAGGTCGCGGACATGACGGAGCTGTTCCGCACCATCAACGACGCGCTCGAGGCGTGGGCGGCGGGCAGCAAGGACGAGATGATGGAGCGCGACGACGACGGCGGCGCGCGCGAGACGGACGACGCGCTCGTCCGCCGCTGGGGCCAGCGCTGGCTGCGCGTGTTTCGCCGCCGCGCGGCGGTAGAGGCGGCGTTTGTGGCGGAGGCCATGAAGGATAAGATGCTGGTGGATGGCGAGAATGGGAGTGCATAGATTTGCAGATGAAAGGGCTCGCGGAAGGCGGGGTAGTAACAAGGGTGTATAGTAGCAGAGACTTTCTTTTGCCGTTTGTTTATTTTGCTGGGAATTACGAGGATACAAACTAGGGATAGGGATTTCTGGACCTGGCTTTCAATATGCAGTGACACATCTACAATGAAACGGTGGTGGTTCGTTCTGGTGTGATGATAGGCAAGTGAGTAGTCACTCCAACCAACGTCTTTGGAGCCGCGTAAGTTACATTATGCATTCACCCAAGATCTCTTCCGAGCAGAAGGCTAACAACACATGAGCGAGGTTCAGTGGTACATTTTTCCGGGCCTCTCTTCCCTCGTGAAGAGATTCTGGGGATGGCCCCCTTGCCTCTTGGGGGGCTGCCTCGCCGCCCAACATGTCGCGGCCGGGCTGCTTGGCGACCCAGCAACTTGGAACGGGCGCGCCCGCGGCGAGGGCCAGCGCGCATGCAAGAGGCCGCTCCAAAAGAATAGGACGGACGGGTACCGTGGGATGGCTCCCGTAGCGGTCATCCCCCCCTCTCAGCTCGGGATCCCTGTCCTATCTCTCTCTCTCTCTCTCTACTACCAACTAGCATAATCTACTGCCATCTTGCTACGAGGCGACTCCAATCATCTATACTGCTAGACGACTCTAATCGACCATTATGCGCTTCTTACTCTACTTTGGCCTCTCCTGCCTCCTCTTTGCCTGCAATGGGGCGCTGACCCCCGATCCATCCGATCTGGCCTACGCCGGACCTCCGCCGACCGCCTCCGCGAAGCTTTCGTCATCCTTCGACAAGACCTCTGCTGCCTATCCCAAAACACCATTCGTCGCGACAATCAACGCGGCTCTCTCCAGCGCTGTCACGCTGGGTACAGTCGCCCTGTACCTGACGAGAAAGCGCGCATTGCTATCGCTGGGCATCGGTTTGCCTCGGTCGAGTGTCGAGAGACGTCTCTCCACGCTTCTCTCTGGATTTTGGCTCGGCGAGGCCGATAATGGACTCGCGGGGGCGTCCGATGATGGAGTCGAGGAGGCCCCTGGCGATAGAGGCGAGGAGGCCGCCGGTGAGAAACTTCATCTCCAATGCCTCAATTTCCAGCTATCGGCACCCTTTCACCTTTTATTCCGCACGGCCGTCATCCCCCTGGCCGCCAGAGATTTCGCACTGGCCGAGGGGCATCAAGATCGCAACGCCCCCAAAGCGCTTCGGAGCAGAACCGGTCCTATTCTTTTTGACTGTGCCTCGCCAATCATGAAAAATATCACTCAAATCGCAATTTGGGAGTTTTGGAGCGCCTGGATGATCATGGCTCTGCCGGTGCTTACTGTTACCTACAATGGCTTCACCTATCATCAGCCAGGACCTGACGGTTGGTTTCGACTTGGGTTGGTCAGTATGTACGCGTTGTTGAAGTTGTTCCACGCACACCAGTCGCTGTGGTATTTTATGCAAATACTTGACTCCTTGGGAAATCAGGCCTGCTGGTGTCTTATTTCGAAGGAGTTTTTGTTTTGTGAAGACTATTTTCTCGAAGAAGATGAGGATAACGACGA
>LUFD01000918.1:0-35464 GCA_003025255.1 Cordyceps pruinosa | reverse complement strand
CCGCCGTGCCAGAAGTGGTCGTGGAAGCAGGACGATCAGAAGCTGGAGAGGCTGGTGACGGAGGACGTGGCGGCGGCGGCGCCGACCGGCCACGATCCGGGCACGTACACCACGCTGTTCCCGCCGGACGGCGGCGTCGGCCTCCGCGTCTTGGCCAAGTGGGCCTGGTTCCCAAAGGAGGACGCGGACGACGAGCTGATGTTCCCCCGCGGTGCCGAAATTCGGGAGGCTGAAGACGTGAATGGCGACTGGTTCTTTGGTGTTTACATGGGCGCGAAAGGGCTGTTCCCCTCCGGCTATGGTAGAGTTGATGGCGATGCTTTATAGGACTGCTGGTGACGAAACTGTTCGAATGAAAATCGATGCAGATGAGATGCAGGAAGTAAGCGCCCCTCTTTCTAAGGGATCTTAGAATACTCAAGGCTTAATAACCAGTAAAATAAAAAGAGTTCATATTGGAGGTTGGGTTAACGGGGATCCCCTAGTTGGTAATAGAGTAGGAAAAGTCTCTTGTCGCTATGGCTGCTTTGGCTGCTTGGGTTAATCTCTCTAGAGGCAGCTATTCTCTGTATAAGCTAGGCAAATTTATGGCAGCTTCTTCGTATAGTAGACATGCTTACTTCCACGAAGGATATATCCCCCTTCCACTGCCTCCCAGTCGCTCTTAGCCGATGACTTACGACTGCCTTTGTAATTCTTGTAATAGTACACCCCTCCTTTCTTTTCCACTGTGACCTGTACCCACTGCGTTCGATCTTCAGCAGCTTGGGCACGCGGCGACTCGGTAGTTTGGGCACGCGGTACGGTAGTTTCGGTACGCGGCACGGTTGTTTCTGCACGCGGCACGGCAGCTTGGGCACGCGGCACGGCAGCTTGGGTACGCGACACGGTAGCTTGGGTATGCGGCGACTCGGTAGCTTGGGCGTCGCAGGTCGAGGAAGGGTTTTTGGGGCCCGGCAACTCGATGACGATGGACGGCATCCTGGTAGTGGCTGCTCTGCTAGACCGTGGAAGTTCTGGCAATTCTGGCTCCTCGAGATTTCCGCGCTGAGAGACTTCCCGGGACTCGGCGTTCCTATCATCGCTGTAGAGATCCTCGTCGCCCCCGCCGCCGGGGGTCGGCGTGAAGGACTCGGGCTGCTGAATTTTGGTATTCTTTGTTGGCTTTTCCAGCACCGCACCTGACGTGTTGTGGATAATGCCGTGGCCTGTATCCCGCGTGCGCCAGGAGTCCAGCTCTGGATAAGAGTAGCCAATATCGCGGTCGCCGTATGATGCCATTCTTGCCAGCGCCCACAGGGCGAGCTTTCCGGTAAGTTTTCCCGGGCCATATACAGACCAAGAGATTGCTTTGTACTCAACGTCGAATTCCCAATACAGTGGATCGTCATCCTGGTAGCCTTCGCTTGAAATAACGCTCACAGGGTCACTGCTTCGTGGCATGTTGCTTCGTGGAGTGTGGCTTGGGGCAGCTGTGGCTTGCGAACGATGGTCTCGATTGACGGCCATGCCGTCAAAAACACGCTGGCGGGTTATTCGCAGAGCAACAACTTCGGTGTCGGTAACAATGAAGCCGTACCGAGTATACCAAAGTGCCATGTAGGTCACAATCTGGTCAAGAACTTTCTTCCACTCTTTAAAATTCCCACTTTTGTCGTCCCTAAGCATTCGAGACCACCATTTCGAGCTGAGTTTCGTGTCTCCGGGAAGGATGTTCATCGGCTTCCCGGTTTCTGTCGGGTGATACCGTGATACTACCGACCAGTCAGGCGTGTACTCCCCGCGATGACACCTGCTGCCACGGCCAAAATGTTCTGTACCCTTAGCAGAGTGGAGAGCATAGTTAACGATAGGAATCGGGAATCGTCCGAGTGCGTCTTGCGTTGTATCTTCTTTGATAAGAAACATATCTTGCATCAGAGGCCGCGGCTCGGCGCTACCATCATATGCTCGACCAAGCTCCTTTTTAAAAACCCGTGTGATGGTGTCGTAAGTGAAATCTTTCCAGGCTTTCCAATCACCGACGTTAATATGTGTATTGCACAGCGAGTTCAGCCCGGTGATGATGCCCTCGATTTTGAAGTCCTTCGCTGCAGATTTCTCTGCGAGTGCTTCGAGGATTGTAGGCATCTTGATAAACAAGAAGTGAGATCGATCAAGGTGGCGCGTTGCTGGACACACGTATGCGTAAGAGTTGTCGCTCAAAACGAGTTTTACAGAGCGGTCTCTCAACACCTGGCTGTCATTGAATTTATAGCTGTTTGCCAACATGCAGACTTGGACCGGTGGTTTCTCGGCTCTACCATGCTTCAATTCTTCCTAGACAGCGCGGAGGATTTCCTCTGCTGCTAAATCCCAGCGTACCCAACCGAATCCTCCAGGGTGGATAATATCCGACATGTCAATAAGAACGGACTGTTTCCAGTTACGTGCTAACGAAATACAAGCGTGGGAGAAGCCAGCGTCCCGGAAGAAGTTTAGAGACTCCTCAATAACTGCCGCGTCGTTTTCTCCTTCCTCCACATATTCGTAGACGAGCGCTGTATACTCCATCTCGCGATGCATTTGCCTCGTCCTCTTTTCAATCTGAAGACATGGTGGTCGCCACAGTAGCGGCAACTGGTAGAGCATATCCCCCGTGATCTTAATCCAGCCGTAGCATTGTCTTATGCGAGGCATGCTGGTGATTGTAGTCACCGAGTCGCGGCCGTCTGGTAGGCCGATACGTCGCCATTCATCGCTGAATGCAAGCATGTTCTCACAGCCCTCTACCCAGTTCAAGGGTCGGGGGTAAACAAGAATGGGGCCTAGGGAAGGGTCATCTCGCGCCAGGGCCGCTTGCATTAGCTGCAAGACGGCTGCAGCTTGACATTCTCGCTGCAGTGCATAGTACATTGGTGGTGTAGGCGGCTCTTGATCCCAAAACTGCATCCAAGCGGACAGGAGTAGGGGGCGTTAGTGACGGCCTGTACAAACGCACAGCCTCGACAGGGAATCTTACGACTTTCAAGACAAAGGGGCCGCTGTCTCCAAACCGCACTTTCCAGTTATATCCATCTAGACCACCATCAACCCTGGCTTGACGGATCGAGCGGACGGGATTGATAGGCCCTGTGAATATCATGGTGCTCACATTATATGCGCATTGTCGTAGACGTGGGAGCTTCAGTGTCTCGCGCGTGCAACTGGGCGGGCTACCGTCGTCCATCAGTTCATGGTCGAGGAATTCTTGGCTCAAGAGTGCGCGGTCAAGTCTGGGTCTGGGTGGCTTGGGTGGCCGGTGTTTGCTCGGAGAAGGGATGACGGCGGGGGTGGAAGCCGAATCTGTTGCTGTGTGGCTGGACATTTGATGGTGATGTTGAGGAAGGTTGTTGAAAGTGGTGAGAGTGCAACGGCGCCCCGCCGAGATCTGTACACGAAGAAAGGAAGGCGGCCGCTTATATAATGGGGTGGTGTGTACTAGTGTACTAGCCCAGCTGCCTAGCTGGTAGGTGGGCAGTAAAACAGACTAAAAGTGCGAAAATGGTTAGAAAAGGGAGACTGTGCTAAAATTACGTAGATAGATAATAACATTGATTAGTGGCGCGATCTCCAACGGGTCTACCCGAAGCACCAAGTGAGAACGACGTCGTGACATTGTACACAGCATAGGTACTAATCAGGTCAGGTGTGTAAGGTGCTGGGGAAAGGTCACTAATACGTGCTCCAACTAGCCTACTACTACCTCTTACTAGTAGGTCTAGTAGCTTCCAGGCAGGAAGGGGGGCCAATAAGTTCCCTGAAGCCTGCATTGTTGGGTTGATTGCCTTGAACCACTTTTGCCTGTCGTCAAGTCATTCCACATGCGTCCTGAACAACGACCGTGGTCGCCTTCGAGCATGTTTATGGACTAGTGCGGAACATGTTGCAGTCAGAAGGCCTGATAAATCCAGTGTAATTGGCTGGTTCCAGCTTCTGCTGCTTTGCACGACAGAACAGGGGTCTGCAGCCAGGCAGGCTGCCACGCATCAGCTGCCTCAAGGCGGCAAGGCACTTGTGGATGTGAAAGTTCACGGTCTGCTCCTCCGCTCTCCAATCTTCTTTTGGACATCCTCATTTCTCACTCTACTCGCTGTTTCAACGAGGCCGTCGTTTGCCATGAAGCTCGAGACTGTTGGCCAGGTGCTCGATGGCCTGAACGAGTATCCGCCCAACACTTCTCTCCGTGCCGTGAATCCAGACTTCCTCAAGGCCGTCTCGCGCGTGCTAAGGACCATCGTCGAACCGCCCAAGTCAGAGCGGAACCTTTGCAAGGCTCTCGGCGTCGGCCTCTCCATCCACGACGATGTCCTCAGCCAGTTTGACCTCTGGGCCAGCAACCCTCGCGAGTTCTGGCATCCCCAGCCAGACGAGGTCAACGGCTACAGTGAGCTCAGCTCTTCCATGAACAAGGCTAAAGGCTTCTACTCGTCGCTGCTTCATTTGGGCGGCAATGTCGCCCAAGGCAAAGTTCGCTGGCGAATGGGCACAATTTCCGCGTTCCTCGACTATCGAAAGCTGACACCATCCGTCGACCCCGCAAAGCTTGTAAAGCCAACAATACGGCGCTGGCTTGAACGCATCCAGTGGCCGACCGAGGACGCCGATATCGAGAAGTGTCGGCAAATCATACAAGCAGGCGGACGGAGATATAAATTCTGCAAGCTTTTAGGCGACGCAATCCCTAGCCCTAATAACGAAGAATGCTACTCTGCAATGTTTTTATAGGAGGCTACTGACTGGTACGTCCGTCTATATTCCAGCGCTTTCGTCTCGAAAGCTAATGAGTACATAGCTGGGATCATAAAACGGGAATCAACGAATCTGGTGTGGTGGACATGGTGGCGGAGCTATGTAAACGTGAAATTCACACCTGGAGCCAGACGCCAATTTGCAACGAGCTCGCTAGAAAGCTACTTCAATTCAACGAGAACCTGTTTCTCGACGAGGTAAGAACCACAAAGACAGGCGAAGACAATCAGCGACAGAGGAAAGGAGACTCTCAGTCCAATCAGCTCCAAGTCTCGGGTACCAGACCGGGAATCGCACAAAGCACAACAACTGTACACCCGATGTCGCCACCAGATGACAGTGCAACCTTGACCTGCAGTGCTACCGTCGCGACTTCATGCACGAGCGAAGTCGAGCCCATGCCGTGGCTGGCCTGGGAAGGGCAGAATGATCTGCTTTGTAATAACCCAATCGCGGCAGCCGTTGGTAGCAGCCCAGGCCGGGCTTTAGGGTTTGAGCAGGGACTGGACGCACAACCATGCGCGCATGGCCTGCAGTCGCCACGATGGAGTGGAATCAGCCTATCCTCGCAGCAAATCACACATCTGAATGCCGCGCAAAACTATGATCAACAGGCTGGCAATATCTTGTCTTTTTATTGCGACGCAGATTATGCAGTGAACGTATGGAAGTCGCTCGCAATAGAGTTCCCAGTAGGTGAAGAGGATGGCGCTGAGGAGCAATGGTGAGTGAATGTCGGCGGTGCGGTGGTGAATCAGGTCTTGGATGACGATCAAATGTCCTTGGACATTGAGTTTAACGGGTACTGGTATAATTGGGTTGACAACTAGCGGAAATGTATGCGTCTTGACTCATGCTGTAGCAACTAATCGGCTCCCCTCGACAGCCAATGTGTGAACTCATGGCGCGCTCCTTGTCACTCAGCGCCAGCTTCGTCGTGCAAGTCCACCATCTTATACCTCGGATTCGCAAAGAGCAGATCAACGCACTCCGGATAGTTGTCTCCTTTGGCTATTATGGCAAGCGTCACGCCCTGGTCCAGCACCAATGCGGTGCCTCGAACGCAAGAATAATTCGCATATTCAGCACGGCCGAGTTCTGAGTTTGTCCTTGCCAGCATGGTATATTTACCGGCCATCTCATTAGACAACAGTATGGCAATGCTTCGCCCCGCAGATGTGAGAAGCACCCGCGCTTTTAGGCAGCGCTGCAGCGATAACGTTCTGGCGCTGATCTAAAGACGTTCGCCCTCTTGCTTCTTCTCCATCGTACCCTAGACACTGGTGGGCTATTTTCCTCCTCCTGCAGCACTTTTTCTTTTTCAGTCGCTGTAGTTTGGCAGTGCGCCATACCAAAACTTCGCTTCCAAAGGTTCGAATGAGAAAGTCGATCACACCTCGCCTACGCTCTCGTCGAAGTATCTGAAAACGATTTCATGCTACACTTCCATCCCCTCGGCCGCAGGACCAGCCAGGTCTAGGCCTGGGGCGTCGCTTGGCAGCCTAATCGCTGGATGTCTAACCATTAGTATGCAGAGCAGATGGCTGAGATGCTAGTCTGCGTGGGAAATGCGAGCTGTCGTTGAAGTGGCTTTGTATTTTGGGTGCCCGCGGGCCATGCGGAGGCTTAGCATGCCCGTCAACAGAGGATCCTCGATTTATGCAAGGCGTTTTTATTCGCACCTCCTCGCTTTTCTTCCGGCACGCTATCAAACTGCTTCCGCTACCACATTTGCGTGGATTTACAAAGTATCCAACCAGATGAAGGGCCTGTTATGGGAGGGACCGTTGTCATTGTCTGTCTCATGGCTGAGAAGTGCGTAAAAGTTACGCGCCGAGAGTATCGCACCCACATTCTCATGCGTGAGGGTGGCATATGGCCAGTTTGGGTGGCCACAGCATTACGGCCTTGCATGGTGACCTCTTTCAGCGGCCAGGGACACGTCATGTATGTCTGACTGTTCGAGTCCCAATATAGGGTTGTCAGCACCCACTCTCCTCCTCCCCGCCTGACTTGGACTTCTGTCACACTGGCAAGTTGAAATACCACACAACTAGGTTCTCTGCGAACCGATATTTATCACCAAGCGGTACCTGTTGCGCCATGCCGTCGGACAAGCCTCGACTCTATCTTGCCCTCTACGCTCGAGGAGGTGACGGGTTAGTATCAAGTACTGGGTTATGTAACATGTCACCTAATTCGTACACTGTTCAGGTATCACTGGGCCCTGCTCGTTGGGCCCAAACATGAGACCTCAGAGACCAGAGGGAAACGCTATCATGCCAAGCAACACCTGGATCAATGGCGGTATGACGAAGTCGACATCAGCACAGCGGCCACCCACATGATTCTCGTCCGTATTCTCGCAGCCAAGATCCAGAAGATGGACCGCGTTGAGTCAATTTTGCGAGCAGTTCCCGTCCGCCCAAACGTGCCTGGCTGGACATGCCGGTCGTGGGTTACGGAGGCATACGAGAAGCTCCAAAATGACGGAAAGGCCCTTGGCACGTGTCCTGACTGGGAAACACTGAGCGAAACTGCTCTTTGGTATGTCAAGAGGAAGATTGAAGAGCATTGGTTCGATGGGCTGGCACCGGATGACAAGTTTAGCACCTGGCAGGTGGCCACGTACAGCATGGCCGACGGACGGGAACTCATTCCCTAGGCCCGCCTATGCCTCTTGAGCATGCCCCGCGAATGATACCTGCGAAAATCACCCGTCGTAGGTGAGGGGAAGCCAAGAGTAAGGATACGTCGACAAAATGATTTTGGAATGACATTGGGTGTAAAGAGAGGCTTCAGAGGATAGCTGAATCTTTGTCATGTTGATCAGTAAATGATGCTTAGTACAACGTTGGCCTTCCAGCCACATGAACAACTGTTAAATCCGCCGGGCCATTCAGTACGACGAAGCGAGGAAATGGCATGGCGCCACGTTAGGCCACACCAAGTGGTAGGCTGTTAATAGTCATTGTTGTATTTTCGCCGGATCGCTTCCATCGCCAGTGCTTCCGGGAACGGCTCTAGGAAGTGATCCACCTCTTGTTGCCAAAATTGGTTCTGCGGATTCACGTTCCAGGCAGACGTGTACTCCCAGTAAGGCGGCATCCACGCCGCCGTTTCCCAGTCGACGATTCCGACAACTTCATCACCGCGGGCTAAAATATTCAGAGAGCTCAGGTCACCGTGTGTGAAGACGGGATACGGCCATGGCTGGTTATGGAAGGTAATGAGGGGCCCGAGCTCCGGTATTGCAGTCCCGGCATACTCTGGCTCGTCTACGCCGCCGCGAAGCTCTCGATGAAAATCGTGGATAGTCTTGAACGGGCCCCAGTGGTTAGGCCCGGGAAGCCTGCCGTCGTAGATGACTCCCCCGTCTATGTTTGACACGCCGCAGCCCACTGGGGCTGGTATCTGGCGTATCTGCTGGATCATGCCTCGAAGGCTCTGGAGGATGCGGGTTTGCGATTCGGGCGTGCGCCGGCGCCAGCCACGAGCAAGCACGTCGCCCTTGATGCGCTCCATGACAATGTAGGATTTCCCTTTGTGCTCAAACGCACTATACACCTTGGGAACGGGAACGGCGGTGTTGTTAGCGACGAATCGCATCGCCGATGCCTCAGCAAGTGACGTGAAGAACGTGGACTTGACGCAGAGCCCAGGGGACAGGAATATAACAGGACCAGCGCGCGGGAAGAGACGGATGAACCACTGGAAAGAGAAGAGTCGGTATAGGATAATCACAGCCCATCGTATGAGAAACCTATCATTGATAGGCTGCGATGCCATTGTGGCTGACCGCGATGTGCTGGAAGATAAGGGGTGCTGGTTTTGTGGCAAGTTGATGCTTTGTCCGTTTCTGAGACGCCGCTTCCGGCGCACACGATGCAAGCCAGACGGAACGGACGGCCGGAAAGACTCTCACTAAGAAATAGTGAAGCCTTCCAGAAATAAAGATTGAGAAAGCTGATGATGGTAAGGTAGGGTTGCGACGAGCCGAAATGACGTGATCAGGGTGGTTGCTGAGCGCCCCACAGTCGGGATGTCGGCGCATGGAGGCACTCTACGACGCCATAGCTCGCAGCTTAGAAATCCTCTACTTGCCTGCGAGACTCGGATCTTTGCAGCTCGCAGCTTCACGCCAATTGGAAGCCAAGTCAAGTCTACCAAGCGAAACGCGAGCATCATGTTTCGAATCACCGCCCGGCGCCTCGCTGCCGCCGCCGTCGCTGCCGCCGAACCCTCCGCCCACACCCTCAAGGTCTCGCAGGCGCAGGGCGTCGCCCACGGCCTCACCGCCGGTAAGTCTCCCCTGCGGCGATCGGTCAGGCTCCAGCAAGCAAGCCGCGGGCCGCGCTGGCCACCACCCGGGGAGTCGGAACGCGCGCGCTGACAACCTCGTCCTCCCCAAACAGCCATCGGCAACACGCCGCTGATCCGCCTGAACCGGCTCTCCGAGGAGACGGGGTGCGACATCCTGGGCAAGGCCGAGTTCATGAACCCGGGCGGGTCGATCAAGGACCGCGCGGCGCTGTACGTGGTCAAGGACGCCGAGGAGCGCGGCCTGCTGCGCGCCGGCGGCACCGTGGTCGAGGGCACCGCCGGCAACACGGGCATCGGGCTCGCGCACGTGTGCCGGTCGCGCGGGTACCGCCTCGTCATCTACATGCCGGACACGCAGTCGCAGGGCAAGATCGACCTGCTGCGGCTGCTCGGCGCCGAGGTGCACCCCGTGCCCGCCGTCGCCTTCGACGACCCGGCCAACTACAACCACCAGGCGCGCCGCCACGCCGAGCGCCTCGACAACGCCGTCTGGACCAACCAGTTCGACAACACGGCCAACCGCCGCGCGCACGTCGAGACGACCGGGCCCGAGATCTGGGCGCAGACCGGCGGCGCCGTCGACGCCTTCACCTGCGCCACCGGCACCGCCGGCACGCTCGCCGGCGTCACCCGCTACCTCAAGGACGTGTCGGGCGGCCGCGTCAAGGCCTTCCTCGCCGACCCGCCCGGCAGCGTCCTCCACTCGTACATCGAGTCGGGCGGCCGGCTGGTCGAGCGCGCCGGCTCCAGCATCACCGAGGGCATCGGCCAGGGCCGCGTCACGGACAACCTGCGCCCGGACATTGACCTGCTGGACGGCTCGCTCACGGTCGCGGACGAGAAGAGCATCGAGATGGTGTACCGCTGCCTCGACGAGGAGGGCCTCTACCTCGGCGCCAGCTCGGCCCTCAACGTCGTCGCCGCCAAAGAGGTCGCGGAGAAGCTGGGCAGGGGCCACAAGGTCGTCACCGTCCTTTGCGACGGCGCATACCGATACGCCGACAGGCTCTTCTCGCGCAAGTGGCTTACGGATAAGAAGCTGATCGGTGCTATTCCCAAGCACCTGGAGAAGTACATTGTACTTCCCTGAGCGCTAGAATCATATATGAGAAAAAGGTGTAATCTATACAAAGTCTTTCTGCTTTTAGTACATTGTACAATAGGGTTCTATTTTACAGTTTAAATACGCCCCGCGTTCTGCCGACTAAGCCTCCACAGTCTCCTCGGTAGCCGGTTTTGGCGGAACAGGCGGCCAAGACGGCGCGGCACCCGTAATCTCCTCGAATACCTCCGCCCACCGTCCGTCGCGACGCTTGTCGTTCGTGGCAAAGTGCGTCAGATGCTCTGACAAGGCAGCCTCCACAGCATGAAGTCCCTGAGCTTCCGCTGGGGCCAACTCACGGGCCAAGGAGATGGCTCTCATATTCTGAGCGATGATGCTGACGAAGCTGGCACCATTTAAATTCTTGTGCTTCCCAACAGCCTCGGGGCTCAGAATCGCAAGCTCAGGGAGGTTGCCGAGATCATTGAGATCTACATCCTTCCACAGCGTCTTGAGGAGTTCCACCTCATCTTTGAGCAGCGTCAGCTCGGCAGCGGCGTCCTTACCCGCGGCCCTCTTGGCAGAGGCTGCCGACGCTCGCGTGAACAAAACGAGGCCGCGTGCTAGTCGCGATGCGTGTGCTTTGGTGTCCGCAGACGCGTTTCTATGCGCCACTTGCTCCGGGTGGTGCAGCAGATCAAGGGTCACCTCCATCCACTTGACCGCTTGCGCGGTAGCAGCCTTGTCGCCACCAATAATCTTGCCGTTGATAGCAGCGAGGAGCCGCACAACCATCTCGTGTGTTTGTAGCTTCAATCCCGTCGTCTCTGCCTGCTTTGCGCACTCAATCACGGCGTAGATGTTGCCCGTCTCCTCGGCGCGGCGGACGATCTTTCCCCAATGCTGGCTTCTCAGCTTTACTCCGGCCTTCTTGTATCCGGCGAGGAGAGTGCCTAGATTCGCCCAGTCTTCTGGCGTCTCCATCAAGTTCATGGCTTGGTTGAAGCTCTTTTTTGAGTTGGGAATATCCTTGCTGCGATCAATTGGGGAGAATCTGTGCTCGATGCCGTCGACCTCGATGATGATGGGGTTCGACTGCATAAAGGTTCGCATCTTGGGGTTGAAGACGATCTTTCGCTGCTTCTGAGGCAGATAGGCCGGGAAAACGGTTTTCTCTTGGATTGTCTGTAATACTTGGTTCAATTCGGCGTTCTCGGTCTCGACAAAGGTGGCTCGAACTCCTGTAGCTCCTGATTAGTTCCGAAGCCCCTAGCCCTGCGACAGCTGGGCTCTTACCACAAGGCGTTGTTGTGCTGAAGTTCCTGGCGCATGCGGCGCCAGGCCGGGCCGAGGGGCCATTGACCCGACCCAGGACCTTGAGAGTCGAGAGTAACGAGCGGTTGGACATGTTGTCGTGATTCTGGAAGCTGCTCTGATCAGTCAAAAAAAAGTTGGTGCTTTGAAGTCGCGAGACCAATTCGGAGGTGGGTCGGCGAGGCAATGGCCCCAGCCAATCACAAGCTTCGCCTTGGCTAGGCTTTCGCTCTTCAAAGTTTTGGAGACTGGCATCTCGTTCTGCTTCAGATCCAGCAATACAATCCGCAATTCACCGACCATGAACTTTGCTGCTGCTGGGCGTCCATTGGGATGCCTCAAGGCAACATTGAGGCAAGCCAGGCAGCAACGGGTCTGGCAGAGGTCGCTCGCAACCGCCGCGGCGCCAGAGACCCCTAACCGCACGAAGCCCTTGCTCACAAGTCGACAGCGTACGCTCTGCCCCTAGCATCAATGAACTATTAATGCCCGGCTGTCTAACAGTGCTTCAGGTAATCGCGAGGAGAGACTGTCTCGATTCCAAGTGTACCCCCAATTGCCGACCGTTCGAGACAACTTCAAGGACCCCATGCCACTGCTGCGACAGGCGCAAATCACGATGCTCGATCCCACCGGCGCGAGAACGCGCCTTTTCGCCAAGGACCAGGCCGATGCTGCGAAGCCGGGCGATGTGCTGATGGTCAGCACCAAGACGGGAGAGCCCTTTTCGGGCGTCCTGATTGAAATCCGCCGACGCGGCGTGGACACGGCGATTCTGCTGCGCGGCCAGATGATGAAAACCAGCGTCGAGTCGTGGTTCAAGGTGTACAGTCCTACAGTCACTGCCATCAACATTATCTGGAGACGGCCGAAGAGGGCCCGGAGAGCCAGGCTCACGTACATGCGCAAGCCGGAGCACGACAAGGGCAGCGTGGACCACCTGGTTGCGGCATGGAAGAAGGAGCGCTCTACACTGCGTGCCAAGTCCGGCTCCGGTGGTGTTCGACAGCAGAAGGCCAAGGGCAAATAGGGAATTATGTTGGCTACCTGAGTTTGGGTAGAGCGTGGGAGTCGGGGACGTCCTACGCATTGTATCATGTACCAATATACCATCGCATTATGTACACCTGGCGAGTGTTTAGAACTATTCTACCAGAAAGCACGGGATGCGTCTACCATTTCTCCTAGAAATGAATTTAATGTGACGTAGAAACACAGGTGCACGAAGCTGGGCCGCGTCGCTTTGTCCCACCTGCTTGCTGGGTACCGATGACGGCAACC
Source organism: Cordyceps pruinosa (assembly GCA_003025255.1). Taxonomy (NCBI): domain Eukaryota; kingdom Fungi; phylum Ascomycota; class Sordariomycetes; order Hypocreales; family Cordycipitaceae; genus Cordyceps; species Cordyceps pruinosa. Next base: position 22,734 of record LUFD01000918.1, on the reverse strand, counting down.
GCTGCAGCGGGGAATCTGCAAATAGTAAACAGTGAACCACTTCCGAAACTCTATATATTACTCGATATAGAGTACCATATCAAGCAGCATTGTCAAACGGCTCTTTGTTGATCCAAGCCCTGTCCGTGATAGGCCAACACCCTGTTCCAGGCACCTGAGCAGTCCCACTAAACCGCGCCCAAGATGGCACCAGTGGCAGCCCAGCAACGTGCACCTTGCTGAAGAGCGCAGGGGAGCTTTGTTTACTCTGATCAACTCGCTCGCGCCCGAGTACCCCACGACGCCAACGTCTGCCCAACGTCACCATCAATCAACGTACGCACCGTCTCTACGAACCTTTGGTGGCCATTACTTAATTACTGCCCGTCGTTGACGCCTGGCCTCCTCTCAGGCGCTAGCCAGGAACGAGACGTCGTCATCCTGCAGCCAGCCTATTCCCCCCAAGCACCGCGTCACCCCACATTGCTACGAAGCTGCCCTACACCGACTCCTGCCAGCGTATGCTGTACGTCTGAAGCGGGCCAAGGCGTCGTTCGAACTTGCGGAGAATCATTGTGTAATGCTGAGGTGCTGCCTGGACACCACGGACAGAACGAGTGACCAACGCCGACGGCTGGTGTCGAGCAACAGCAAGGATGACGTTTGCCGACCAGCAAAGATGGATTACGGTCCAGCAAAAGACATTCACAAAATGGTACGGGGATTCCCGAGAGATTCGAATACCCAGGTTGCTAATGTGTCTGGAATATAGGTTAAATGCGAAGCTGATACAGCGGGATCTGGAGATTAAAGACATCGTTCAGGATATGGGAGATGGAGTATATCAGACTCCCCGCCCAGCTTCGGCGCTGTTGCTAACGTATAACCAATAGGTTCTACTCATCCACCTTCTAGAATGTCTGTCTGGCGAATCACTCGGCCGCTATGCCTCGAAACCCAAGCTGCGAGTACAAAAATTCGAAAATGCGAACCTTGCCCTCGATTTCATTCGCTCCCGCGGTGTTCACATGACGAACATTGGTGCCGAGGATATCGTCGATGGCAACCGAAAAATCGTGCTTGGTTTAATATGGACGCTCATCTTGCGCTTCACCATCAGCGATATTAACCAGGAGGGCATGTCGGCCAAGGAAGGCTTGCTGCTCTGGTGCCAACGCAAGACGGCATGCTACGACGAGGTAGAGGTCCGCGACTTTAGCGCCAGCTGGAACGACGGCCTTGCATTTTGCGCCCTTCTTGATATTCACAGACCCGATCTTATCGACTTCGACTCCCTCGATAAATCGGACCACAAGGGAAACATGCAACTTGCCTTTGATCTAGCAGCGGAGGAGATTGGTATTCCAAAGCTGCTGGACGTCGAAGATGTGGCCGATGTTGCCAAGCCCGACGAAAGAAGTTTGATGACATATATTGCGTACTGGTTCCACGCTTTCTCCCAAATGGAGAAGGTGGAAAACGCTGGCCGGCGAGTTGAGAAATTTGTCAACAGCATGCAGGGCGTTTGGGAGATGCAGAGCACCTACGAAAAGCGTATGGCAGAGCTTTTGAAAAAGATCAATGCCCAAAGCGAAGACTGGACACATTCTACCTTTGAGGGCACCTACGCCGACGCGAAGGCGCAGGCTGCTGAATTTTCCAAGTATAAGCGCGGGCAGAAGCGAGACTGGGTGGCAGAGAAGAGCGATTTGGCAACCCTGCTTGGCAATATCAAGACGAAGCTAGGAACATACCGCCTTCGACCATATGAACCGCCCGCCAATCTGAGTCTTAACAAGCTCGAGGATGACTGGACGAGCCTGTCCCAGAAGGAAATGGGCCGTGCGCAACTGATCAATGAGACGATCCGGGAGTAAGAACGGTGTCATAACTCGTATACGCGTGCCATATGCTAACTGGCTGCAGTATCAAAAACTCTCTTCGCAAGTCTTTTGCCGACAAAGCCAATGATTTCGCCATGGCGCTCAAGACTATGCAAATGGCCATATCGGGTCTTGATGGCGATTTAGAAGACCAATTGCACCATGTCAGAAAGCTAAGCAGCAACTTGGCACCGCTTGACAGATATCTCGAGACTATTCTGGATGTCGAGACGAAGTGCATAGAGGCCAACATCGAGGAGAACGACTTTACTACCTATACATATGACGAGCTTGCGTACGAGCTCACGTTGGTCAAGTCATCGGTGCAGAAAAAGCTTGCGTTTTTGGAAAACCAGATGGTTGCGCGGAATATGACCAACCTGACGCCTATTCAGCTGGAGGAATTTGAAAGCGTATTCCGCCACTTCGACCGCGACGACTCCAACGCACTCCAAGAGCTAGAATTCAGCGCGGCCCTAGCATCTCTGGGCCTAGTCTTTTCCGAGGAAGAGATGCACGACTACTTCTGGGAGACTTCTGGTGGCAGAGACGAGGTGACATTTGAGCAGTTCATTCGTTTCATGGTGGATGTGACGGAGGATCAAAATACTGCTGAGCAGGTGTTTCAGTCATTCCGCGAAGTCGCAGATGGCAAGCCCTATGTGACGGAGATGGACCTGCGACACAGCCTGGTGCCGGACGAAGTCATTGAGCAGCTCAGTGGAATTATGCCAGCGCATACAGGGCCGGATATGTCTGCTGACCGAGGCATGCCCCAATACGACTACATTTCATTCATGGAGAAGATGCTTAACAATCAAAGAGAAAGCGATCAGGTTCCCAGTGGTGTACTGCAGGACAGGACAAACGTGGGAGATGCCGGCCCTCGCAAGGGCGGCAAGGCGAATGGCTGGTAGAATGATTGCAGAGGCTTGACTTGGGTAGCTTCCAAGGCAGTGGGCATTGTATACTCTAATTATCGTTATCGGATGGATATTGTTATGCGCATTGCTGGTGCTGTGGTGGGGGCACACATGGCATACATATGTTTATATATATATAGATTTTTAAATCTAGTGATTAACAAAGTGTCATATCCTGGCTTGAGATCCTGACATGCAATCAGTTACGTGATGAAATCGCTGGCGCAGATCGCAGGAGTGGATATAATGTGGCACGACTCGCGGGCGTCGGGTGACGGCAGCCTGCATTCGGCACGATGCACTATTTTCTGATGCAACAACATAGTCAACACCCAAATTCCTGGCGTTGAAGCGTTTAAGCATGCCCCGGGCAGACTGAGTCGTATATCTGGATGACCTCCACGCCTGGAGGTTCTCGAAGGGCCGGGTTCGGAGCTCAACGGCAGCGACGGACCCGCCCAAGCCAATCCTGGCCGGCGAGAACGCCGACCCGCAGTAAACTCGGCGACATTTACCGTTGACAACGGCAGCTCAGGGCGGTTCAATGCACTGACGCAACATCCATTGGACCTGAAGCAACATCGCAAGAGTCTCAGGATGGTACCTCGCACACGATTCATTCGGGCGCTCCAGCAGCAGAGCCGCCCGTGCGGCGCGCTCCGCGCTGCCTTACCACGAGCTTCCCGCCCTGCACCCGCAGCCACTCGCTGCTTTGCGACGTCGCATCGCAGGCTCGTCGCGCCGTCGCCCGTCCACAGGGTCGCCAAGCTGACGGCGGAGACATACCCCGAGATCAAGCGCGACGACAAGTTCGCCCCGTTGACCGAGGAGCACGTCGCCTTCTTCCGCGCGCTGCTGGGCGGCGAGTCGGCCCTCATCGACGGCGTGAGCCGGGATGCCGAGGACGACCTGCTCGCGTTCAACGAGGACTGGATGCACAAGTACCGCGGGCAGGCGCGGCTCGTCGTCAAGCCCGGGTCGACCGCCGAGGTCAGCGCGATCCTCAAGTACTGCAACGACCAGCGGCTGGCCGTCGTGCCGCAGGGCGGGAACACGGGCCTCGTCGGCGGCTCCGTGCCCGTCTTTGACGAGGTGGTGGTCAGCATGGCGCGCATGGGCGCGATTGAGTCGTTCGACGAGGTCAGCGGCGCGCTGGTGCTCGGCGCCGGCTGCGTGCTCGAGGCCGCCGACCAGTACCTCGCCGAGCGCGGCTACGTCTTCCCGCTGGACCTCGGCGCCAAGGGCTCCTGCCACGTCGGCGGCAACGTCGCCACCAACGCCGGCGGCCTGCGCCTGCTCCGCTACGGGAGCCTGCACGGCAGCGTCCTCGGCATGGAGGCCGTGCTGCCGGACGGCACCGTCCTGGACGACCTGTGCACGCTGCGCAAGAACAACACGGGCTACGACCTGAAGCAGCTCTTCATTGGCGCCGAGGGCACCCTCGGAATCATCACGAAGCTGTGCGTCCAGTGCCCGCAGCGCTCGCCGGCCGTCAACGTGGCGTTCCTCGGGCTGGAGTCGTACGAGAAGGCGCAGCGGGCATTCCGCGAGGCCAAGGGCCAGCTCTCGGAGATCCTCTCGGCGTTTGAGCTCATGGACGGGCTGAGCCAGGAGCTGGTGCGCCGCGCCAAGGGAGAGGCGATGCCGCTGGAGGGCCGCTTTCCGTTTTACTGCCTCATCGAGACGAGCGGGTCCAACGGCGAGCACGACTACGAGAAGCTCGAGAGGTTCCTCGAGGACGTCATGGGCAAGGAGGTCGTGGCCGACGGCGTCGTGGCGCAGGACGCGACGCAGATCAAGTCGCTGTGGGCTTGGCGGGAGAGCGTGCCCGAGGTCAGCGCGCACTGGGGCGGCGTCTACAAGTACGACGTGTCCATCCCGCTGGCCGACATGTACAGCATCGTGCCCGACGTAAATGACCGCCTCGCCAAGGCCGGGCTGCTGGGCGACTCCGACGAGTACCCGGTCCTTGGCTGCGTCGGCTACGGCCACATGGGCGACTCCAACTTGCACCTCAACGTCGTGGTGCGACGGTACGACAAGGCTGTCGAAGGAGTTCTCGAGCCGTACGTGTACGAGTGGATCGAGAAGCGGAAGGGCAGCATCAGTGCGGAGCACGGCCTGGGATTGGCCAAGAAGAACTACATTCGGTACTCGCGAAACGAGACCATGATTGGCCTGATGAAGCAAATTAAGCAATTATACGACCCGGTAAGCATACGATTCGTCCCTTTGGCTCGGCTGTGTTTCACCAGCCCTATACACCCATGCCCGCGGCACCCCATCCACCGTCGCGGTTGCCTGGCGTGACACGCAGAACCCTCCTCGTGCGGGAACCGGTTAAGCTAACAAGTGCCGTTCACGGCTCGTCTAGAACGGCATCATGAACCCGTACAAGTACCTGTAAAATCGTAAGCGAGGGAATAGACGAGGCGGGAGAAAGAAAAACAAGGGCCGCGAACTGCCGGCGGCAGGCAGAGCGATGACTCGAAAATAACAAGGCGGCGAAAGCAACATGACGATCACGGCCAAAAAAAAAAAAGGATAGAGCAGAAGATTGTACGAAGTGGTTGCCTGATGCTACCTTGTGATGGATGCGCGCCCTGGCGGATGGGCTTGGGGGCTTTTTTTGGATGGGGGCCGAAAAGAAAGGCGTGTAGTAGTGGCAACGAGCTTTGTTAAGCAATTAATAATTCTCCAAGACAATCTCACACTAGATGACGAAGAGTGAGATTTAGAGGCCACTATGCTATGCGGATGACAAGCATGACGTTGCTGTAGCATGTGTTGAGCGTAGAGCCCGGAGACTTGTCCGTTGTTTGTTGACTCGCAAATCCAACTGCATATGTAGATCAGCATTTTTGTCCGCAATAACCCCTTACAATAGTTTTAGAGCAAAAGGCCCCCATGATGCAAGCCTCGTCCACAGTGAAGCGCGGCAAAGCTGTCAGTTTATCAACGACACGGCGAAAGAGTCACAACTCGAATGGCAAAAGCGTCACATTCACAAGGAAAAACGCCCTGACGACTCACCCAGCCCCTTGCACAAATGCGCCAGGGCGTAGCGCATTAATCGTAAGGCGGCGGCGCACTGGCGGTGTCGTCTACGACAGACGATCATTTGCTGGGCGAGGGGCGGATGCTGGATTGGGAAAGGTACCGACTGGCGGACTTTGTTACATCGGAGGTCCCCTCGCGTCGCCAAATCTGACAAGCATTTCGAATCTTGGAAAGTTTGCTGTTCGTTGTAGTTTTTCGTTAGAGTTCTTTGTTTCAGGACGAACTTGATAGACGCAGGCCGCCATTCCTGAACGGGAACTATCATCCTACGCGACGGAAACAAGCGCATGTGAAGACCAGTCTCCATTTCCGTTTCTATTAGGGCAAGATACGAGGCCCCAAGGAGGAAGGTCGTGTTCTCTTCTACGCAAGGATCGCGGTACCGAGATGTGGATTTGCCAATTCACGATACGGCAAGTGGGAAGAGTGACCTGTCAAGATCGCACTGCCGAAGCTGGGTGAGGTCTCTCCATCGGAATGGTCAGTCTCTCGGGCAACGGTGGGAGAAAGGAACAGCAGGCCGCTTCCAAGCCCAACCTGCGATTGCGGAACTCGCTCCAACCTAGCAAAGTACATGCCCCTGAGTCTGCCTCGTCGGCAATACGTATTAGACAAGGCTGTATCGGCTTGTCCACAACGATGCCGAAGCAAGTAGAAGCAAAAAAAGCCAACTGGGGAACGATGGGTACTAGTGCGACAGCGGGATACCTGGTCGTCGGCCATTCATCGCATCCCATTGACGGATAGCCTGCAGGAAGGCTACCGCGCTAGACCGGCACTCATTTTGGTGGCGTGGCCAATGAAGAAGGCCAGCCAGCCTTGTCCGGCGAGGCTTTCAGGGAAGCTGAAGCCTCCCGGGCCCTGCCCGGTCGTGCTTGGCCTGTCGTGGTCGTTGCCATTGGCGAGGCGTCGGGAAGGGGGACCGCTGTAATGGCTCCAGCTGGCACCCACCGCGCCGCGCAAATCTGCTCGAGCGACCCCCCCTCCCCCGGAAGGCATGGCACGAGAATGACAGGAGGGAGCTGGCCTTCTGACGCGGCATCCCGCCTTGCATCTGCGCCGCGTGGTTGCCTTTTGGCTCGGCGGAATGGTTCGCCCATGGCAGCCGACAGGCTTCCCGCGCATCCGGACCCCGGAGCTCGGGGAGATTTGCTCAGCAGTGGGTAAGCCAACTCTGATAGAAAGACGTCGTGTTCCTTTTTCGTTGGGTGGGAGGAAGGCAAGGGTAAAGGGAAAGGCGGCGCGGTGCATTTGCTGGTCGCAGGCTGCGACCGATCTACGGAGGAATACAGACCTGGCTGCGGGCGGGAGCGGTCCCAGCGAGATCAGCAACCTTCTTCGTTGCCTTCCCGCCGTGGACAGGGTTCGGCCGTGGGACGCGAACTACGACCCTGGGGCGTGGCGTCCCGCGCAGAACAGGACAGAGTCACGGCCAAGACACGCATCACGCAGCGGCAGTCAAGGGGCCTCCGGATGAGGGACACGCGGCTGACGAGATCGTTGGCCAGAAGAGGTAGTTGACCCGGGCTCTCAGCAGAGCCCGCATGGGGGGGACCTGGTTCAGCTTCCCGCAAGTGCCGTTGATGAGATCTGAGAGCTGCCGATGAGGTGATGGTTACTGCTCACGCGCTGGATCAGTTCAAAGAAACGAAAAGGGAGTCGATTTAGAAAGCACTGCGCTGGTACGTTCCCTTCGGCTCATCCTACGGGTGAAGAAATAAAAATTCCCGAGGATCTGGATGCGCATCTGGCCAGGCAGCCTGATAAGCCAAAGGCTGCGCGCGCGCGATGGTACGCTACGACATGAAACTGGAGGATGCCGCCGCAGGGATGATTCCATGCAGGTCTCACAGTTCGTCGCTATCACCGCAACAGCCGTTCCCCCAGCGTAACTGGTCAGCGAGCGGTTGGGCGGGCTGAGAGGGAGACAGGCGGCCGGCAGCCTCCTCAACCTCGAGCTGGAGCAAAGCGTCAGCTGAGGCTAATCAGAGGCAGCGAAGGAGGAAGAGGGCGAAGGAAGCGTTGCACTGCTCTCCCACCACAAACCACAACCACGACCAAGCCACTTCGAGGTTGCGGTGAGAGGGGCCGCCGTCTTCACGAAGAAGCTAATAAAGAGGACCATCGCTCGTGTAAATCCCAAAACGGAGCACTAGAGGCTTAGCACACTCCACTGGCGATTCTGAGACAGGCCGTCTAACGGCTGCCATTCGTCCCAAGGTGAGCATGGGTAAGAGTGGTGCCTGTTGCCCGACCAGAAGCAGACCCGGCCCGTCGCCTGTGCCAAGAGAGTCCCCCTTTGCCAGTCAGAGTTGGACGACGGGGAAAGGAGGAGGCTCGTGTGCGCAAGGAGGGTAATCTGTACCTGGTGGCGACTATGCGGTTGCAGGCACCGATGCTTGTTTTGGTTCGCCGTACCATCCCGTGTTATGAAACGAGCAACACGGCTTATGTAGTTGCCTTTCGGCCACCCTCCGCCGCCTTCTTTCCTGTGCTTCTGGAAAAAAGCTGGTCCTGGACACTACCTGTTCTCAGCTCTCGGCACACACACACCCCGTCCCCCGTCCCCCAACTCCCCCCATCGCCTCGCTCTTGAGACGGCGGCGGCCCTTCGTCCAACCGGAGGCTTCACCAGACGAATTCTAACTTTCCTGAGAGTTTTGCTAGCATCAGCCCTACGAAACATGCACGCCCACGTCATGGCCCGAGCCCCATAAACCGGTCTGGTGCCATGATCCCGGCAACACGAGGCACAGGCGGGAGCGTCCAGTCACAGAGCAGATCAGCCCCCAGCCCGCCTCGCTCCTCAACTTTTTGGGCTCCGCCGCTTGGGGCCGGACCGTTCTCGCGGAAGGCTGCTTGCTCGTGCTGGTATTGGCTTTCCTCCTCCCCATCCCCCCTTCCGCCCGCCTTGTCCGCCCCTTCGGTCCCCCTGCTCCAACAAGCCTCGCCTGGCTCTGGCCACCAACCCGTCCCACAGCCCGGCAGCCCGGCCCTGGTCCTGGTCCAACGGGCATCCCGGCGTGGCACAAGACGTTTGGGGGTCAAGAAGGCAAGGAGGAGGGGGCGTGTGGAGGGGACACGGAAACCAAGCTCACGCTTGCGCTGCCCAATTGGCAACCGCCATGGCACTTGAACCAGCATCATGGCTTACATTTATGGTGGAGTCCGTATATATGTCCCTAGCTGCCGACGCAATCGCCGTCTCTCTCTCCTGGGAGGCCCTCGAAGCAGTGCACGCCGCGTGCGCCGGCTTCGTACATATATAGTCCGCCGTTCGTCGGGTGGCAAATTGCTTTAAACTTCTTTCTCCTGCCCTATATCCTTGACCAGCTGGAAACTGCCCCATCCACCAAGAGATAGCTCCTCGCCTATCCTCCCCTCGTGGCGAATCACTTGCATACAACGCCCGCCAACACTGACTCGCGATGGTTGGTGTTCCTGGAAAGTACAAGGGTTGCGAGACCTGTCGCCGCCGCCGCGTCACGGTAAGAACGACATTGATTCCCGTCCCATAGTCCGATCCCGCCTCTTAAAAGAAAGGAAGCACATAGCTAGATCTGGGGATTGATTAGCCCGCCCCGTCGTGGCGAAACATTGAGTGTCCAGTCGCAGAGCTAATATATATTTCGCTGCAGTGCACCAATGAGCGCCCACACTGTCGCAAGTGCCTCACCAGCGGCCGGGAATGCGAGGGCTACGAGCGCGAGCGAGTCTTCATCACCGGCACGCCGGAAGATCGCGGCCGCGTCGCCTCCCACCCCAAGCGGGTGACGTCGTCGGCGTCGGCGAAGAAGCAGCACGCCAAATCTCCACAGCCCAAGCGGGAGCGCTCCGAGTCTCATTCGCCCAGGTTCTCCCAGTCGCTGAACAACTCGGCCTGGGACGACAACCTGGACCTCGCGCACAGCGGGAAGAGCGTCGCCGCGCTCCACACGAGCCTGCACACGATTGTGCGGTCCCCGGGAGCCTCTCTTGATGGCAACGGATTCGGCATTGCCCTCCCCCCGTACTCGCCGGTCGAGTTGCATCACAACCACAGCGGACACATCGCCAGCCATGACCTGCCTCTCTGGGTGAGCGCTCAGTGCCTGCTGTGCCACCGCGGAGTCCAGGGCGGCTCGCAGTCCGCGGACAGCTACTGTCTCTTCTTGTTCGAGGTCCGTTGTGCGAAGATATCAGGCTGCCAAATAGCAAGACTAACTGGAGATGTAGCAGGCCTCACCCAATGCAAACTGGGGGATTGCATCGGAGTCTGTGATCAAGCGGCTTGGGCCTTCCAAGTTCACGTCCTTCCCGAACCACCAGTTCTTTGTGCGCGTATATCGCCCGATCGGTGTGTGTCTGGCGTTGTTGAACCGCCGCGAGACCTTTCTGTCCGACCCGGAGTGGACGTCGTTGCCGTGGAAGAACCACCGAAAGTCGTCCCTTGACGCGCTGTTCGACATCATGCTGCGGCTGCCGCCGGTCTTTGCGCAGACGGACAGCCTGATCCCTCAGACGCCCTCCGTCGAGCGCCGCTACAAGGCCCAGGGGCTGCTGCAGAGCTGCATGATGCTCGAGCGGCAGTTCGCCGGCTGGCTCAGCCAGTCCATGGGCGGCACGGAGAACTTTCAGGCCATGGAGAACGCCGCCGCCCTGAGCAACATGTACGAGTTCCACGACGAGCTGACGGCGTTTACGATGCTCTACTACTGGATGTCCCAGATCATCTTCCACCGCTGCATCCTGGACCTGTGCGCCGTCGTCGACCAGCCGGTGCTGGACTCGTACACGGGCGTGTGGCTGTCGCTGCCGGCCAACCTGCAGGTCGACCCGGCCCAGTACCACGACGGCCGCGCCATGGCGGCGAAGATCTGCCGCGGAGTGGACTCTGCGCTGCAGCGCACGTCGCAGCCGGACATGCTCGTGGCCCCGATGACGGTCGCGCTCGACTTCTACCGCGAGCTCCAGATGGCCGCGCAGGACGGCAGCTTTGGCGGCATGGCCTCGCAGGACGGCGTCTTTGAGACGATGCAGCTTGAGCTCTTCAGGTCTCGCTTGGTCGCGAAGGGCCAGGGCGTCGCCAACAATCTGCAGGGACAGATCTGGGACGAGCTGGCGCAGTTTTGACCCGCGGACGAGGCCTTGCCCGCCCTCGCCTTTGCTTTTGTTGAAAAGTACAGTGATTTATAATATTGTATAGTAATGACCTAGCGGGGGCTTGGAGACTGGAGGAAAACTACATACACACATACACCCGCTGGATCCGGGTTGTGTAGGGCATGGATGCATAGCGGGACTTGGCCGGCGCCGTCCATCTAAGTGCAGTAGCTGGCACTACTGCACGATTTTGTCTGTTTAAATTGCTGGATAGGGAAAATAGTGAATGTCTACTCCTTACTTCCTTTGTCCTTGCGTCGATCGTATACATGGAAATCCATGAGGGATGACTCGTGCTACAGACTCTCAGCCAAGGCAGATTTGCTGACGCCCTGCTCTTGGCATAGCAACAGGGCACGAAATGCGCCGCACCCCCAGCCACACTTTCTAAAATCGTGATTTAAAATAAAAATAGAGTATTGCTATTCGCGCAACATTATATTAGGTACGTGGCACGTATACGTCTTTAGCTCCTCTAGCTACGAGAATAGTAGCGAGAGGAGCGAGAGCAGCTAGAGCAACGAGAGCAGCTAGAGCAGCTAGAGCAGCTAGAGTAGCTAGAGCAGCTAGAGTAGCTATAATACTAGAATATATAAGATATTTTATAAGACATCTAGTACCTTAATTATATATAATTCCCTAATAAAAGGAATTACCTTAGAATTCATTAGTACTTACTAGGTAGTTATGTGTTATTACGTGAATGGCAATATAATGTTGCGCGAATAGTAATACTCTAAAAACAATGGCCTGCTCTAAATATACAACCGTATTCGCCCCCTTCGTCCTCCTCTCTATGAACTGCGCCCATCGAATGTCTCACAAGACTCCTGCTGGTCGCGTGATCACTCCATCTTGAAGAAGAGGCTCTAAATTTAGCACTGAAGCTTCTTACAGCCCTTGTACAATGATGCCCTGTCGTTATCCCCCTCCCCTCCCCTTTTTTTTTTCATCTCGAAGTTTTGCGAACTGTCGTCCGAGACGCCTGTATGACGACCAGCGGCCCCTTGATGCTGATGAGAGGGCCGTTGGCGTGTATCGTGGCGCCCGTCGCGCTGGTGCTGACCTTGCCGTCCGACTGCGCCGCGGACGCGCATGCGAACAGGCTGCAGAACACGGCCGTCGACCCCGACGTGCGGTTGTTGAGCGCCGCGCTGCCCGCGCCGCCGCTCCCGAGGAAGCCGTTCGCGACGGAGACGGCGTCGTTGCCGATGTCGCTCTCCCCGCCGGAGTCGCTGTCGCCTTCGAGGAGGTCGCCCGGGATGAGGTCCTCGTCGTCGTCCTCGTTATCGGGGTCGTCGGGGTCGTCGGGCTCATCTTGATCCGGGTCGTCGTGACCCGGCGAGCTGTATGCGGCACTGGTGTCGCCGCGGCCGCCGCCCCGCGCTGTAGTAGCTGTATCGCTACATAGTCTCTGTGTGTAGCTTTGGGGATCTTGAGAGATCAAGCGGCTGTGTGAAGGCAGCGCCACGGGCAAGGTAGCAACCAGAGCTCCGGAAATGGCCAGGCCAAGGTACGACTTTAGAAAATGCATAGTGAAAATGGTGACCGCTAAGAGAACGAGAACAGAGAACTGGCCATGCTGAACTGCGGGATGACGGTTTTTATACGCGAGTGGCAAGCGATCCCAAGTCAGACATCTGCACTTAGTAATTCCGCGTCATCTGTGCCCAAGTCATATTATATACGCATGCGCACATAGCAAGGGATCAGCGGTAGGCTGTGAGCCGGCAAGATCATGCCTCAACTAGTTAGCCAGCCGCCTTAGCGAAAACGCCTTCTGCGCCATTCCCGTCATCCCTGTCTTTGAACCTCGCTTCAACTGCCGTTGCTCACGCGACAACGTCTAGGTCATGCTATTGCGATCATTGGCACAGCTTGTCGATTACAGTTCGCGCTAAGACCAATAATAGCATCATGCAAGACACGGCTAACCTAGATCCGATCCCCCAAACGTTGAGCCATGTGACTGCCTTGACTGTCAAAGCGACAAGCCAATATTGAGCAGCCGGGAGGAAGGAAACTTGCTCAAATGGGACCATCATTCATTTTGTTTCTGCTCGTTATCGAGTGGAATGGAACTCAATGATGATGCGCCTACTTGTTAGTGGCGATTCTGTAACATCGCCGCCCGGCTGTTATAGTTCCTCACCTGGTGCCAGGGCGATCGCAAAGTCCACAGTCATAAGTTACATGTCACCTTTGTGCTATCATCAGTGAGCCCAACTTCATAGCCATGATATGGACCCGCTCATTACATCTCATAATTCACCACTTTATTTATAGACTCTTTCAGCTTCGAGATCCCGTCCGCTACCCACGGGCCGCACCCAGCGCCTAGCCCGCCTCCCTACCGATAAACAACACGCGACGCGAAGATCTGCTTGATCTTGACAGCCACGGAGAATCACGCGCTGCTATTTCTGAGTGGCGCGCTTCTGCCCCGGCGCCACTCCATCAAAACCGCCAGGACACGGGGGATGCTCAACTCTGGCCAAGTCTCCTTCAAAAACACAACGGACGTGTCCTCGTGGCACTGCCACAGCAAGAAATCGCTGAGACGGTGCGTGTCGCCTGTACGGACGAGCAGGTCCAGGGGCGGGCTGCCTGCCGTGTACATGCTTCTATCCAAGGCGGCAATTGTATCGATGGGGACGTTGCTAGAACCATCGGTCGCGCCGCGCGTAGCTTGACGTGCGAGGCCATCTCGAATACTGCGCTGCACCGCCGTCTGAATCTCGGCTGTCGCGGCATAGGCGAAGCAAATGTTTAGGACGGCACTAAGGTGGTTAGCAGGGCATTTACAGGCCGTGAAATCTCAAGGCAATAAAGCTACCTCTTGTTTTGCTCTGTGCGCTCGACCATTTCGTCCAGCCTCTCTCGCACCGGGGGGGTCACGAGGTGGCGCTGCCCGCAGATCCTGATTGACATATCGAGGGATTGTGCAAGCTCGGCCAGCTCGCCAGAGCCTTCCATGAAGATTTCCATGATAGTGCCAACCTCTTCATCCGAGCGCTTGAAGTTTTCCACGCTGAAAGCGTAGATCGACATGGCCCGGACGCCGCACTGGACGCAAAACTCGACATACTGTGGCCTGTGGTTACTCTACGTCATGCGCAAAGAGATAGGATGTAAGTCAAACCTTTTTAATCTGTCCCCAGCCTGTTAAATATGCATTCTGCAGCGAACGACCTCGCCGCCGTCCCCAACGTCGGTTCCCGTCTAGGATGAAGGCAATGTGCTCCGGTACTTGGCCGCGTTTTGCTGTCGCGACGGCGAGCCTGAACAGCCACCGCTTGAAGCCGTTCCTCTTTTGAGTTGAACTGTTCTTTTTGGCTGCAAGGATCTTCATTTTGCTGCTTTTGCGAGTGTAGAGGTAAAGGGTGATCCCAGCAAATACCAGCGTGGGAACGTAACTCACGCGAAAGGGATCATCCAGGATGGGGAACGAGCTCGGGAATTCGTCATAATTCCGCATCACACTCAAATATGATGAAAAAAGAAAAGGTGTCACAGGTACCTGTGTAGACAATGTCTCGGTGGCATGATCGGAGCCATTTCACGACATCACTGTCTCGGGCGCGTGACACAAAACCAGATTACGTGCGGAATTTAGTGCTTTTGTATTAATGTTTTATTTGCCGTGCCGCATTTCCGCCCCTGCATAGCTCTGCAGTGCATGCACGAATGCTGGGTAACTGAAGTCAGCGTTGTCACGCTGTGTCTCCAGCTCTGCTTGCTGCAGGTGCCACGGCGGGTAGCCGGAGAACTTCAGTTCGGGCCCAAACACGACAACGAGATCGGGTAGTGGCATGACAGACAAGCTCAGTTGCTTTGCAAGTAGACCAACGGAGATGTCGTCTATAGCGATGTCCCCGTCCTTCACTCTCTCCGCGAGCGCCTCCGTAATGCTTCCCACCACCCGTCTTCCGTCTTCCTCAGATATTAGGTAGATAGAAGGTCCGGAGGGTTCGCTGTTAAGGTTCTCCTTGGCCAGGCAATGCCTACCATTTGTATACACCGAGACCCGATGCTTCTGGTTTGGAGCAAACTCTTGGATTCGCAAGCTTGCAAAAACGCGAAACAATCGTGCATTGCTCTTGAGCACTCCTATTTTCCTATTGTCAACAAAACACATAGCGCATGGGAACTAGTAACAAATGCTAGCTCACCTCCCTTGTCGTAGATCGAAATGGTAGAAATTCCGGCCATAACAGACCACGCCGCGAACTCGGCAGCCTCCTGTATGAGTTTGTCCAAATCAATTCCGCTGGAAGATGCCTCTGTGGCGAAGATTGCACTTAGATGCTTTGGTGTCTTGCTGAGCGCGGCCGCCATCGTCGCGATGCCAGTCGCGGTTGGTGCTTTTCTTGCCTCGTACCAGTGCTTGGCGCAGTTCTTCAGTCTGCGACTGCCAAGATGCACTGCTAGGAAGCCCCGAAAAGAAACACTAATGCATGCCGCAATAAGTTTGGTGCATTGAGTAACAGTTTTGGGTCGATCTGGATGCATGTTTTGCTCTATGCTCATGCGCCGTTGACGAGGATATCGAGGGGGATTATATCATGAAATCCCGAGACGACAAAACATACCATCTTAAGTGCTGCAGAACAGCGCCCCGGTTGTGAGACCGTGCCCAAGGGACTCTGGTCCCAAGACTGGGCTGGCAACTGGATAATTGACAACTGAGAAGTCAATAACAACCCGAATATGCCTGGGATATGCTTGGCTCTCTACGCAGCTCTACCCCTCAGACATGGCGTAGTTGATATTGACAGCTGAGCTGAATCGGCATCTGGGCTGATCCGCAAATTGTCTCGCAGTGCAGTTTTCGAGGCGGTGCCGATAGTTGCATAATACTGCTGCCTCACATTGAGGAGGAGCTTCCTGCAAGGAGTCGCTTCATTTGTCTCACTCGTAACCTGCGGTGGGCTACCCATGGTGGTTGCACTTTCTTGCGGTAACGTTCCGCATGATTTATATGTGCAGATGCACTCCCACATTATGCAGTTAGACCTGGCGCAGTTTCGTCGTCAAGATGTTCAGCAATACGAACACACCGGCCGGCTCCCCGGCGGTGCCCACTGATCGCTCCGAGGCTGCACGACCGCGGATAAGCAGCTGGCGACTTGCCATAATTTTGGGCTGGTAGGTTTCATCTGACCATGCTCGGAAAATACAAACTAACTATTCGTCGCGTGTTCATCAGTGTCGGGATAGGGCTCTTCCTTTCCTTGATGGACGCTACTGTCGTGGCAACCATGCTACTGGATATTACAGACGACTTTGGCGGCTTTCAAAAGTCACAATGGGTTGTTCTGTCATATACACTCCTAGAGGGCGGTTAGTAGATTCTAGCTACGTTACAAAAAGTGTGTAAGACGCTCATTGAGACTCAGGGCTCGCTGTTTTCTTGGCTCGGCTATCTGACATCCTCGGCCGAAAGCTCGTTACATGCACTTCCTTGGCCGTCTTCATTGCTGGCTCCATGGCCTGTGGCGCGTCGCGAACGCTGGACCAGCTCATTGGATTCCGCGCTTTACAAGGTGCTGGAGCAGCTGGCCTGTATGCGACATCGCTGGTTGTCTATTTGGAGATGTCGCCGCCACGGCTCATTGTACTCATGTTTGCCGTCGTCGGTGCTATTGTTGCCTTTGCAGGAGTAGCCGGGCCAATAGTTGGCGGGCTTCTTGCGACACGTGTCAACTGGCGCTTTGCTTTTTGGATAAAGTAAGTCGTCGCTGTTGTCGACTTCTCGAGCATGAAAGAGGAAACGTAAACTCCGGACTAAGCACTGACTGTTTAGTGGTCCATGTGCCTTTGTTGCGTTTCTGTTGTTGATGTTAGTCTGGCAGGAAGACAAGTTCCAAAAGACTGCCAGGGCGAACCTGAGTATCTCCAATTTGGACTTCATAGGGGCTGTTCTTATTTTGGCCGCTGTTACAGTCCCAATTTTCATCACTAGCCAGGCGTCGATTGGGGTCTATGCATGGTCCAGTCCCACGACCATCGCCATCCTCATACTCTCAGCGGTGGTGTGGGTTTGTCTTGTCGCTTGGCAGCGGCAAATATCCAGAATTCAACGCTTCTCTGGGGTCCTTCCCCAACTCCCTTGGGACATCATCTCGAACAGGATTCTTCTGGCAGCTCTCATGTAAGTGTGAAGTACCATTGAGCCTCCGCAAAATGGCTCCAAATTAAACTATAACAGCGATACTATTCTTGCGAGCCACGTCTTATGTGTGGCAATTTTCCACATCCCGATACGGGCACAAGTCACAGAGCTGTACGATGCCGTTCAGTCCGGCCTCTTGCTGTTGCCGCTGCTCGGTAGCAGCGCAGTTGGGGCAGCAAGCGCTGGAATTATCTGCCACAGAAAGAACTTCACGTTCTGGGTCCTAAGCGCCTCTAGCGTTTTTATGATAGCTGCATCTTCCTTGCTTTCCTACCTTCCCGAATCCAGCGCATCTCTCCCCGCCCAAAGGGGCTATTTGGTTCTCTTGGGGTTTGGCGCCGGCATGAACATCGCCACAACGACGCTTCTCGCTGCGTTGCACTCGGACACCAAGAACCACGGTATGTCATCACAGTGGGGAATTGCGATTCTATTTCCAGGGCTAAACTTTTGTAGCCGTTGCCCAGGGCATTATTGCGCAGATGAGGATCTCCGGGGGAAGCATCGGAGTCGCCATTAGCTTTATTCTGTTGCATATACGAGTGACTCGGGAGTTGAAAGGCGAGCTCACATCGGCGCAGCTGCGTGACTTGTTTCAATCGCCCCTTTCAGTCACCTCATTTGCCATCAGTCAGTTGCTTCTAGCGCGCCGTGCCTATATCGCAGCTTTTGCCGACATTATGCGCGTGTCTACGGGTGTATCCGGAGCCTGCTTTTTGGTGTCGCTCTTCGTGTGGCAGCGACGCCCGGCTAAGATACATGAGAAACTCGCGGCAATGGAGGCCTACTTGGGAGTGAGATAGCTCCAGAATTCTAGAAAGTCTGCTCTGTCATAAAAACACCCTCAGTGCCAATGGTAGGGGTGGTCGCACAGGGCGCGGCCTCGCAAACGAATAGGTGCTGAAGTAGGGAGAAATTATCTTGGATTTGTATTTACCGTAGCTTTATTTTTCGTAAAGAAGACCGTTTCAAGTAAAAAAATAGTCGCCACGGGGTTTAGTAGGGTTATAAAAACATACTACTATTGTGAAGTAGGCCTGATGTGCTGATAGCAGTCGTGACAAAGTATGTAAAGGGAGGCGGCAGCCACATTTTAGACATTCTGACCGCCGCATGATAAACTGAGACCGCAAATACTTCAAACAACATAATAAGCCAATTTATTAACTATAATTAGTAAACTTGGGGCTCCTAAAACGCAGGCTACTCCCAGACGTTGTCTCGCGATGCGCTATCGACTGGCAACTTCTTGGCCAAGGTGGGCGGAATCCAGAAAAGATGCACATCGGCTTTCTTTCCATTCTTACTCTTCATTACTCCATGAGCGGTTCGAGCGACCCGCTTTTTTCGTTACGTGATCGATACCCTATGCCTCGCGGCAGCCTAGATAGCCTCAGTAGATCAACATCAGCACACCAAATCCTATAAATACACAACCAAATCCTCGCTGCGCCAACTACGGCTGTTCTCATGATTGACCCCAAAGAGCGATTCTGGGCAGGGTCGGGCAATTTGTTCACCGGCGGACCATACACATGGCACATTACAGATTTTGATCAGAGAAGGCATTTCTCCGTCACCTACGCACCCCCTACACCGGTGCAGGATGTCGAGGCCACCGAGGAGATCTGCTTTGCGGCGCTCCGCAAGCATATTGACGAGCTTGGCGATGGTGTGTATGGCATTCGTTTCTCAGAACCGGGAGGGCCGATTACAACCTCCACGAACCCCAAAGATGACGTGACCTTCTTTGTCAACTGCCAGCCCTTGTCTGCCCTGGCGCTCCCTTTTGCTATCAAGACTATCTTTCTACAAAATCTGACGGAGCTGGATCGACTAGCACCTCAAGTTGATCTAGTGTCCTACCGAGAACCGTCGTGCGTTGGGAACAGTCCCAGGCAAACAACTGGCGTATTCAAGTACTGGTTCATGGAAAATGGCATGTTCCGTACGTGGTACGAACTCAACAACTGGAGCCGATTGCCTCGCAACCACCCACACATTGTTCCATTCGATTCTGTCGTGCTCAATAGTGTGACTGGAGGGATTGTCGGATTTACCAGTCAGTTTATCTCAGGCGGCACCCTACTGGACACAAATGCGACGAAGCGAGCCTTCAGCCTTCGGTGGTTCCAGCAGCTCACATCCGTGGTGGATGACTTGTCATTGACGAAGAAGACAATCTTCGAATCTTCGACTTCAACTACTCAATTATGATTGACAAGCACTATACGCCAGATCGGGATGACGCCAAGGGCGTTATTTTCACGTTGTATGAGATAATTACCTTGGATGAGCATTTCCGTGAGCGTCCGCACGAGGAGCAAGATGCAGAATCGCTACTACGGATGGAGTGGACAAAGCATCCTGAGGTGAAACTGGACAGCGATGTCGGAGCTTTTCGGGCCGCTCTGGATGCATGGCTCGCCAGCAGAAAGGAAAAATCCTTTCAGCGCGTGGATACATGGATACAATGGCCATTAATGCCTAAGCCTCCCTTAGGCCCAGTGTTGAAATTCGGTCCAGATGGTGAGGTCCTTGGAAAGGAAATGAGCCATGTTCGGATTACCGTGCGGAGCCATCTGGTTCATCTTGGCGAACCATATTATAATTGGGAGCGTCCAGTAAAGAAACCTGGAGCTCCCCCCGCCGAGGATTCATTTTTGACTGCCCCTAATCACTACTCAATGGACAGGGAGCATACGCCACTATGATCAGTGTAGGGCCGAACGGATGACGGGAGGGGGACAAGGGATAGTAGAGTTTCATAAGCAAGATATAATATTATAGCATGTTAAAGGAAAAGAACTATTTAAAGACATACATCACTTATTATATTCTTTTTATTATCTGTTTAATTTATTGGGAGAAAGTTGTATAACCTTTACGTGATTCTTTCACAAGGTTGCCCTTCCTCAATAGCGATCGCCTCGGACGCATTTTTTTCCGGCGGACCTTGCACAAGCTGACCGGACGTCGCAAATTCCCGCGCCAAGACAGCATGACTGCGCCCGAGATATTTGCTCTATCCCCAGAGCAGCGCAAGCTCGCTCAAGACGCGAAGGACTCGATACAGGTCAAAGATGCAAGGTCGCTGTACCGCCGGCCGGACGGCACCACCGAGCTTTGGGGGCATGACTGGCCTTCGGTCGGCGACTCTCTCTATGAATCTCTGGAGCCGTTCGCTGTACGTCTGCCCTCTTTTTCATTTTCGCCGCCCACTTAGCATGTACTCATTGGCTTTCTACTGACGGGCCTGTAGCTCCAAAAACTGAAAACCCAGAATTCAAAACTCAAGTCCTACACGAGGTCGGCAGTCATGTTGGTCAACGGCGCTATGCTGCGAGCAGACAACTGCACAAGCGCTCTCGTGGTGCGGCTAGAGCACGCCGATACAAGTCCAGTCGCTATGCTGCTGCCGCCGCCCGGCTCAACCACACCGCATACGACCGGTAGCGAGATTGCCTGGCCGTCTGGCAGTGCATGCATCATCCCCCATGGCTGGGGCTTTAAAGCTGTCGACGGCGATCTCTATATGGCTGTTTGGTCATTCTTCACTTAATCACCTGCTGTGGCGCAGAGCTCCCTCATGTAGGTCTCTAACGACGGACTTATCCGGAAGGACCACCAGAAAAGCTCGTAGCCAGTCACGGCAAAGAACCGCCACTTAACCATCCATACTTCTCGGTTCTCAGAGGTTGCCAGCGCCGCTCGAAACAATTCCTCCCGCTGCGGTCTTGCGGTTTCCAGCTGGCCTAAACCCAGCGTACTGGCGGCCAACTGGTGTGGCCTAGATAACCCCCTACCCCGGCCAACTCTTGGAGCCATACGATAGTGAGGGTGATCCGGTAATCCATCCGCCTGGGCGAGGTTGATAAACCGACATATCCAGGAACAGACTGATCGTTGGTACCGGACGAAGCTTTTGACAGTGTGGTCATTCTGATTTCCAAGAGCCAGCTGGTCTCGTTGTGGCGATAGTAAGAACGCGCTTTGCTCCGCCTCATCGGTGTTGGCGCCACACCTGGAAACATTATCCTCTTACCAAGAGACTGTATCAACTTCAAAGAGATCCCGAAGGGTGGTTTTCATACAAATTGGTTGTTCGTCTGAAGCCGAAGTATCTTCTACTTGAAATATTTTCCATACAGTGACATGTATCCAGTTATGATTGCCTCGTATTCCCTCTCAAAAGCGTCGTCCACGGCAACGCCTGCCAAAGGGGTCTCTAGTACCTCCCGGACAAGATCTGCTGTTGATCCTTTGGTATCATATCTCTTACAGACGCAGTGCCACACTGCAACTCCAGAAATAAGTAGCAGATAGTTTTGCGCCATCTTCTTCACATTAGACGACGCAGATGGGTTGACGAGTAGCTCATCCACGAGACGCGCCGCTTTCATTTCAAACTGCCTATTTTTGCGGCGGCAGCGCAGCAGCGCTTCTCTCTCGTCGCAGCCGGACTGTCGCAGGAAGATAGACATAGTCGAGCACTGATCAGTGTTGCTCGACGTGCGCTCGACTGTTTCCTTCGGCCAGCTTATGATGTCGTTACACAGCGCCATGGCGGCCGTGCTCGTGACATCTAGGCAACGAAGGATGGCGGCATCTTGCGTCGATAGCCTGAGCCCTAGAGCAAAACCCAGAGCAGGCATTATCAGGCTGTGATGTAGTGAGCGGGCTGCAGCCACAGGCTTGATCGGTGAACGGAGTGTATCTTACGAGCACGGAAAGTCGTACAATCGGATTGGAAATAGCTCGGCGAACGAATACTGTTCCGTGGGGAAGACAGTGGAAAATGACCGTAAGCTCCGGTAGTAGATGATTGAGGGTCTCAACAGTCCTGCGATTGAGACCGGATGTCGTGCGACAACGCTCAATGCAACTTTAATCAGCGCGCGCTCCTGCTTCCACGAAAAATGATGGGTTCGGTGAGTGTGCGTGTCCCGACTGCCTATTTCGCCTTCAGCATTCCTTGCCCATGGAAGTGAATCGTTACATATACCTACTATCAAATACGCACACCATGTCAAGTAACTTTACCGCAGCTGTGAGGCGCTCTGGTGGTGCTTCGGGAATGGAAATAGGGATGCCATGGCACAGTGAGGCGTGGCCTAGGTATTCCTCCCCCTCGACGGACTGAGTCGGCAGGCCGTCCAGTTTCCATGTATGAATCAGCTTCTGCGATATTTCACTAGCAGTGTTGTAGTGTTTGTTAATGCGAGTCGGAAGTGAGGTAACGTTTGCTGCCCAGATCGGCAGCTCCAAGTCGAGCGGTTTGGAGTGTACCAAGGTCACCATTATTGCAATTCATGCACACCACGTCGCGTAGTGAAGCCAGCACGTAGCCGTTTTTTTTCTCAAGTAGGGAAGAAGTCTTCCTGAGCGGAATAATTGCGTTGAACAATCTTACCGAGGCACTAAGCTGATTTAAAGCGTCTCAGACAAAGCTGAAATGACCTGCCGGGTCACGTCCAGCTGATGTCTCGGGTATGGTTTTTGAGATCCTGATACGGAGGTCCCTTTCAAAAGTCCTGTCTTGCAGGGATTCGCGTGCAGGGGTCGTATTAGT
>LUFD01000916.1:0-31543 GCA_003025255.1 Cordyceps pruinosa | reverse complement strand
GATTTTATTTTGTTATTTTAGACCCTAAATACTGGCTACGGCTAAAGTTATTCTTAATACTTGGTTTGGGTGGTCTACTTTGTGGTTGTTGGCTATCGCACTCTCTAGGTGTTTTTCTCCCGATCATAGTATATAGAAGTATAGTTTTAGTGATATTTATATAATAAATATATGCCTATAATAGGGGGCTGTAGAGGGTAAAGGAGGGTGTCTACTACAAGGTAGGGGTATTTTTGATCAGATGGTCGCTCTCGTCGCCCGTAGAATTGAAGGCCACGGGGGAGCTGGCCGACGTGGATGGGTCGAGCGCGGATTCGATGGCCGAGTCCCAGCACGACTGCCACGCGGTGAGCGCCTTGTCGTAGAGAGCGATGGTGGAGGATGGGAAACTCTGAGAAGGGCCCAGCAACGGTGAAACTGCTTGCCTCTCCAGGTAGATTTGCATCAGAAGACTTTGGACAAGCAAGTAGTTGCCAAACTCAGATACTACCACGGGCTCCAGTGGCTTCCCAGACAGCAGCTGGTTGAGGCACTCTTGGTAGTCCCGGTGTTCAGCCTCGATATGCGCCTTTCTGATGCCATGCCATGAATCGGCGTTCGGCGCCCGGAACTCTGCCTCGCAGCAGGGCAGAAGCAGTTTCATCTCTGAATTCGTCAACTGCGGTGGCACATTAAAGCATATAGTCTGGATATTCAGGGTGAAGTATGCAGCAAAGATGGTTCTACGTCTTTCCTCTGCTTTCCCCCAGTGTTCCCAGCTCGTGTCTCGCTCGTCGTCAAGCTGTGCCTGCGACAACGCTTCGCGAGTGAGCGTTGATAACTGACTACTCATGGTGAGTGCTTCTTGCGCAAAGGGACCATCTAACCAGGACATTGTTATGATGAGCACTAGCAACGCTTGAAGAAGTTCGATATCAAAAATGCCAGGCTGCGACGGTGAGTGTATTGATGGTCCCTTGGGAGGGGAGGCAGGCTGGTTTGCAGGTAGCTCCGCATACTGTGGGAGACCATGAAGCAGACGCAGCGTGGCCCCAACGCGGCGCTTCTCGAGAGCCTTCTTTATCACGTCCTTGGCTAAAAAATACATTGGGTACCCTTCTGTGTGCTCGAAGCCGTAGAACGAGCCAGTGGCCGCAAGGGTGAGAACCAGCATCGGTTTCATTGCATCAATATTTGCTGTGGGGATGTGAAGGAAGGGTAAGTGCGGATGATAGCCACGCATCCAACTGGCAATGAATCTCGATAGCTTCGCTCGACTTGGAAGGGTAAACGGCGCTGGTAGCACGTCTGAGAAACCGTTCACTTCAGCCTGTAGCTTTGTGTAGGCGGAGGAGGAGATGGCCCAGGGATTCGCGGCGGCAATATCTTCTATGGCGTCTAATGAGCCTCGAAGTTGATCTGGGTTCCTCTCAATCGGTTCGCCTGGGGTACTTTCTGAGCCGAGAGGAGATAACGTCGTCGTACGGTGTGCTTGGTTGTGGTTCGGGGTAACGGGCGTCCTGGTTGGAAGGCTCTGTTCCGCGTCGGGCTTTGATGGGCCTGGCAGCAATCCGGGGTCAATAGGAGGGCTCATGGCGCTGAAAAAGACGTCTGGATCTAGAATATCATCAGAAAACATCGCCGCGAAATAGTTGTCGATCACGTCTGGTGCACTGGGCAAGACGTCGAGATTGAAGGGCTGGGCTTGCAGGGCATCGAGCCCAACCGCATCCCAACTCGCCCCAGGTGCGCCATTCATATTGATAGACTGATATCGCAGAGGGTGCGACAGCCTTTCATCACTAGGGATAGAGGCAGAGCCCTGAACCGACCGCATGCCTCTGTAGTGCTGTGGCTGCCGCGTATTGCCGGCGAAGCTCTCGCCGCGTTCCACGTTGGGCCTCAAAGCTGGCCCCTCGGCGTGGCTGACACCATCTGTATATTGTGGGGACGCTGAAAGGCCGCCAGATTATGTGGGAGAAGAAGGAGACGCAGCAGAGGCCATTCGCGAACGGCGACCGCTTGCTCCCTCTGGCCTGATCGCAGCTGGAGCTCTCGTGCAGCCAGAGAGCCGGCAATGGCGAGAGAGCAGGTCCCTAATAGCATCAGAGCCGAGTTCTTGCGGTAGTTCATAGATACTCAGCCGAGGCAGCTCAACCTACTGTCTCGAGAACATGCGACCGCAGGCACATTCGAAGGGCCGTTCCCGGGTGTCTAGAAGCGTAAGATGATGCCGGTCTGCCCGCTACCAGGACCCAACTCACGGGTCCGTAGATGCCGCTCTAAATGCTCTTGCCGCTTAAAAGACCTGTTGCAGAACTTGCAGGGAGCAACAGGAACTCGTGGCCGTCCGCCCATATTTGCAGAGTGCCGGACCTTGCCTAACAGCTTGAGCGGCAGAGGTAGACCAGAGGGCTTGTCTCGTGCTGGGCCATGAATTGATCGCAGTTCAAATCACGGTTACCGAAAGAATAGAATTGAGTGACCTAGGCGATTGATTGGCGCTCTTAAAGTGGTGATGATGTAGCATCCTGACTTGATCTCATAGAGTCCGGTTAGCACTGCGGAAGAGGGGTTGGCCGTTGTTC
The DNA here is from genome assembly GCA_003025255.1 of Cordyceps pruinosa. Classification (NCBI taxonomy): domain Eukaryota; kingdom Fungi; phylum Ascomycota; class Sordariomycetes; order Hypocreales; family Cordycipitaceae; genus Cordyceps; species Cordyceps pruinosa. The sequence goes on along the minus strand of LUFD01000916.1, from coordinate 28,976 downwards.
GGGATGTGGCTCGGCATGACTGGGGATCCACGTGACGGTATCTCGAAGAACTCTGGCACGATTTTGCTCGAAAGATGATTTTTGCATCTGTTCATTAATAGGGATATTTGCCACTGTGAAAATTCTCGCCAACTTCACGCTCTGCGAAACGCCCGTGCTTGGTTGCAGGAACTAGTTATGCACTCTGTTATAAGCTGCATGTCTTGCAACGGTGCCGATGCTACCACAAGAAGGCTATCAAAGTAGACTAAAATTGCGTCATGGTACAGCTACATCATTCCTTTCTCTTCGCCTTGATAATTACCTTGCCCGGACTCACAACGCTGCCCGGAGGCTGATGAATTGCCGACACGACAAAGCCAGCCTCCTTCTCGCCAGTGACAATATTAATCTCCATCTTCATAGCCTCTAAAATAGCTATAACCTGTCCTTTCTGGATCTCGTCACCTTCATTGACGAGAACTTTCCAGACGTTGGCGTCTACAGGCGACTTGATTAAAGCAACGCTGTCAGACTCGTCGTCGTCGTCCTGGTCGTCTGCATCAGTTGCAGCCAGTCGCTTCGATTCCACCCACTCTTCGTACAGCTTTTCTTCTAGCTCTGACATCTCCTTTGAAGCGACTTGCTTCTGTTTCATCCATTCCTGGTACTTGGGATCTCGCGCGGCTTCGTCAAACTGGGCAATGTAGTCATCCATGTATATTGTCGTTTCCGTAATGTCAAAGACGAATCGTCCCACCTCAAAATCTTGTTCAATCTGCGTATACTCATCTTCTGTCACCTGGTAAAACCGGACCAGGTCAAACTGGTTGAACAGCCAAGGTCTGTCGGGTGAGAAGCCTGGTCGGTTGCCCGCCGCGTCCCAGCCGCCCAGCGTGCGGCCCATCAGCTGGTATCCTCCTGGCGCGGCGACCGGGTATATGGCAGCCAGCGATCCGCCGAGACCAATGGAGCCTCTCGGAGTATAGATACGCGTGGGATTATACTTTTGGCCTGTAATCACTCGCCAGGGATCAAGCGGGTAGAGGATAGGCGTGCCCACAAAGAAACCGACGGCCACCGTCAACCATGGAGCCTTGAGAATGGAATCAAACACGTCCTGGCGAGTGGAAAGCGCGTTATTCTTCCGCAAATATTCCACATTGTCCGGCATGTAAGCCGCGGTGGGCCGAATATTCTCCATGTATCTCTGGTTGGATTCGGCGAATGAGGAGTGGTCCAGACACACCGGCAGCCGCACTTCTCTTGCTGGAATTCGAATGCCGGAAATCTCCCCAGCATCGCTATCTAATTGGATTAATCGTGCCAGAAGAGTCTCTCTGATTGTCTGATGCGGGTCGAAGTGAACGGTCAGAGTGGCAAAGTTGGGCTCACCGCGCACGCCAGGAAGCCGAGCTTTGGATAGACCCTGGAGAAGAAGGTGAACACAAGCCGTATTGCGAAGATCGGGGAGCTGTTCCCCATATTCAACAATAATTCCCGTGTCTCCCCCTTGGCGGTATGTTACACGGGGATGATTCCCCAAAGCCGGTGTCTGGTGCAGGATGGACGTCGGCGGTGCCTTTGCGACTTCAATATGCAGAGATGGTATTGAACAAGGAACGCCTTTTGCGTACTCCTCAACGGCGCTCAGAAACTTGTTCTTTTGCTTCGAGAGTTGAAGTGCATCCTCGAATGAGATGGACTGGAACAGTACTTTGTTCCCTGTTTTCAACTGTCCGACTTTCCACATTTCTGCAGAGCAAACTGTTGTCGGACACGCGAAGCCTCCCAGGCCAGGTCTGTCATGGGCAAATATGATGGGGGACTCGCCGGTAAAATTGACGCCGCCGTTGGGATACCCGTAGTCAAAGACATTGGACGGGTGCGAGCCGCCGCCGCCTCCGGACGTGCGAGCCCATTTCAGCCGAGGGCCTGATAAGCGCACACCGCTTCGACTGCTGTTATGGCTTACAGACCACTCGGATTCGTAAAGCGACTTCTGGCCCTCGGGCGAGAGAATGTCTTCTGATCCGTAAGGCCCATGGATACAGCGCACAAGTATCACGCCATCAGCGTCAAAATTGGGTATGCTTTCTGTAGGCAGCGACACTGGAGCCGCTTGTGCTGCCCAGCTCCCCGATTGAGGATCTAGGGCGAGGATGTCGTTTGCTTGTAGCTTCCTTCCCTGAACACCGCCGATGCCGAGCTCCGGGGCAGTTGATCTGGACCCCAGAAACCTGGCGACTTGTGGGAAGCCACCTTTGACAGCGATATATGCGCGGGTAGCATGTTTCCCAACACGTCCAAGTTTCAAAACCTCACCCTTTCCAGCCACAAGTCTAGACCAAATCTGTTGGGACTTCCCTCCCAGGGTAATTGGCAGCTCAGCGCCGCAGACAGCCACGACAGCGGCCTCGTGGAACAGCAGCTCCGGTCCAACCAAGGTGACTTCGAGAAGTTCCGCGCCGGGATCATTTCCGACCAGAATATTGGCGACCCGGGCACTTAGGTCGTCCATTGGCCCGCCAGGCGGTATTCCATACCCTACATCGATGCGACCTGGGTAGTCCTGCAGCGTGGTAAGGACACCGGGATCGAGCACTTGAAGAGAGCAGCTTTCGAACTTGAAGGTAGAGAGCGAGTTGGTCAATGTTTGGCCGTCGGAGAACATAGACGAAGCGAAAATCTTGGCGAGATATTCCATGTTAGTCTGCGTACCCTGAAGCGCAGTGTCGGCCAGAGCCGTGAGCATCATCGCCTGAGCGGCCGACCGGCCCTTGGGACTATGGACTATGATCTTGGCGATGAGAGGATCGTAGAATGGCGTGATGTTTTGCCCGCTGCTAACCCAAGAATCGACTCGGATGCCATCTCCCTGAGCCCATTGCACGTATTGGATAACGCCGGGAGCTGGAGCAAAATTGCGAAGTGGTACCTCTGCATAGACGCGGCCCTCAATGGCCCAGCCCTTGGGCGCCGAGTTCCCAAGGCTCTTGAGGTCACTCGAGGGTATACCCGGGCGTCCAGCTCGCTCATTATCGGCTTGCCGTAGCATGAGATGAACCAAATCGACGCCGTAGCACAGCTCTGTGATGCCGTGCTCAACTTGCAGCCGCGTGTTCATCTCCAGAAAGAAAAAGTCGGCCGTTTCGTCGTCCACGAGGAACTCTACCGTGCCCACGCTTTTGTACTTGAGCCGAGACGCATAGATCGTCGCCGCACGAAGCATTTTCTCCCTCATTCCGGGGCGTCGCTCAACAAACGGGCTGGGACACTCCTCGATGACCTTTTGGTGTCGGCGCTGCAGTGAGCATTCGCGCTCTCCAAAGGCCACGACAATGTCGCCGTTGCCGGCCACCTGCACCTCTACGTGCCTTGAATTCGGGTAATACTTTTCCAAAAAGACACCGCTGTTTTTGAACAGCGTGCTCCCCCGGCTCTTCACAACAGAAAAGGCGTCGTTGACTTCCTGTTCCGTGTTGCACACCTGCAGGCCCATGCCGCCGCCGCCACCGGTAGCCTTCAGCATGACAGGGAACCCCAGTGTGCAGGCTGCTTCGCAAGCCTCGGAAAGTGACTCGAGAAGCTGAGTGCCGGGTATCACCGGTACGTTGGCAGCGACTGCGATTTCTCTTGCTTCGTGTTTGAGCCCCATTGCTCGTATAGACGCAGACGACGGCCCGACGAAGACGATGCCCGCAGAGCTGACGGCATCAGCGAATTCAGCATTTTCGCTGAGAAACCCGTAGCCTGGGATTACAGCGTCTGCGCCTACCTGCTTGCAGATCTCCAGTATAGAAGCGCTGTGTCAGGATTAGCATCGAGCTGCTTGCGTGGGCGCACATCATACCTGTCCGTATAGGCAGTACCATTATCGCCGGGCAGCAGGACAGATTCATCTGCCAGTTTCGCGTGCAGCGAAGTTGCGTCTGCATTTGTAAATATCGCGATGCAGTGCACCCCGTGTTCCTTGCAGGCCTTGATGCAGCGAACCGCGATCTCGCCCCTGTTCGCAATCAGGACCTTGCGAATATGGAGCAATGGCTCCGGATCGGTGATAAGGGCGCCCATCGTTGAATGAATAGAAGAAAGGGCGCAGTGATGCACCAAGCGGAATTGTGCGCCATTGTAACGTAGGAGATGCCGATTGTATTTATGCAAATGCAACGGAACTTGGCCACGGGTGCCCAATAGCTGCGTGTCTCAATATTCCCCGCAGTGTCTTTCCTCCCCGCTTCCCTTGATTGGCATTTCCCCGCGAAATCGGGGTAGAAACTATGCTTTGAAGCAACTAACTAAGCAAGACGATGGACGGCACTTGAAATGAGATGGCGCCCTTCCGGGCCAAGGGCGATGTAGTCATTGGCTCGATGGGTTAGCTAAACTACTTCACCCGGTACTTGGATGCTTTGTCCTCCTTTAAAACAGCGGCACTTGTTAACTATGGAAACCGTCGCTGGGTAAGCGGAGGTCGCTAATGTGACTCTGATTGCTCTAGACATACAACTTGAGACAATCATATCGGCATGCCAGGAATCATAGCTTTTCATTTCTTCATTGTATTGTAACTCAACCTCGATTCTCGTTTAGCCGAATTTTGCCTTATTTGCCTCGTCTACTGCCTTCCGTACCGCCTTGGCATTTTCCAGAACAGTCGGCACATCGGAATGAATACAGATGCTGAATGGTCGGCCATTCAGCCCAAGATCGACTTCATTCCCGCCGGTATCCTTGGTGGTGCCCTTCAAGGCTCCCGCAGCAGCGCGCTCGTAGCACAGCTCCGGCGTCGAGGGCTGCGACTGCGCCCGGGGGATGAGCCGGCCCGCGGGCGAATAATCAATATCCACGTACAACTCCCCCTGAAACGGGATCCCCAACTCTGCGCACATGCGCTCCTGCTCGACGTTCTGGCAAGCGTAGACGGGCACCTTGAAGGTCGCGCAGGCGTCCAGGACGGCGCGCATGATGGCCGCGTCCCGCTGCATGTAGAAGAAGAGCTCGCCGTGCGGCTTGATGTGCGAGAGGGCGACGCCCTCCGCGTCCAGCATCGCTTTGAGGGCGCCGACCTGGTACAGGACCATGGCGTACATGTCCGCGGGGTCAATCTCCATCTTGCGGCGGCCGAAGCCGAAGAGGTCCTGGAGGCCGGGATGCGCGCCGGCCTTGACGCCGTGCTGCTTGCACAGGCGGATCGTCTTCAGCATGATGGAGGGGTCGCCGGCGTGATATCCGCAGGCAATGTTCGCAGCGTCAATCAGCGGCATCAGCTCCTCGTCAGGGCCCTTGCAGAAGACGAAGCATCAGCACACACAGGGAACGGATCAAGGTCGTGAAATAGTTACCATTTTCCACTGCCCGAAGCCTTCGCCCATGTCGGCATTTATCTCATATTTTTGAGCCAGCCCTGGAGCTGCAGTGCTGGTCATGGTGGGCAGCAGCGACAGCGAGCGTGATGGTGCTGGATTGTGGTGCTGCTTTTCTGGCGACTTCAGTAGGAACAGGATTTCTCAGGCACCCTTATATTCTGCGTCATAACACAGTATGCCATGTCCTGCATGTCTTTGCTGCTCCAACTTCTCGGCAATGATGCAACCAGCGCAAAGGTCGTATCTGCATGTTGTGCGTCTCTTGGCAGTGGGTGCAGAGGCCCAGACAAGGTGGCGGCATGGTTGGGGTAGAAATGTCTCGGCTTGCGGAGGCGTTGGAGTTGGGATTGGGGTAAAAACCCTTGAACCTAGAATCGACGGAAGAAAGTTTAATTCCAAGGGGCATAACCATTGTTGAGAGGAAGCGGTTGTCAAACCCTAGCTAGGAAGGTTGTGATTCGATATACAAATCCTGAAAATACCACCCTATCTTATGTCCTGACGTGGAAAGACTCATCTTGGCTATTCGCACTCAGCTACACTCTGCTTTCGCTGCGATTCATAACCCGCTGACACGGCTCCCTCCAGCCTGTAACCGGCAAACTTCCTCGCCGGCACATTCTTGTCGAATAACAGATCAAGCTCCTCGTACGTTCTGCCCTTGGTCTCCGGAACGCGGAAATACGCCCACACGAAGCACAGACCAGCCAGACCGCCAAAGAAGAAGCCCAGCTTGCCCTGCAGGTTGGCCTGCGCCGGGTTGATCATGTACGGGATGGCGACTGTCATGATGATGCCCAGGCAGCCCTGTGCCGCCGTGGCCGCCGCTATCGTCTTTGAGCGCACGCGTGTCGCGGAGCATTCCGCCAGCAGCACGAAGCATATGGGCCCAATGGAGATGTCGTAAAAGAAGTTCCAGACAAGCATCAGTGCTGACTCGGCCCAGATGGCGCCTGTTGGCCGCCCGGGCACGCAGTCCAGGATGCCAATGACAAGCTGGATCACGACGAGCATGAAGAGGCCCCAGACGTAGAGCACACGCCGACCGATATTAATCATGAAGACCCACGATACGAGTGTGCCGACGAAGCCGACAGCTATTCTGTTAGCAAGTCAACTCTGTGCTGCTAGCGAAGAGCCCATACCTAGAAAGCCGACACTCATATTAAAGGCTTGGTCGGTGGGCAGACCAGCCTCTTCAAAAAATACCGTACCATAGTTAATGAGGTATATACCACTCAATACCTGGATAGAGTATACACCAATCGATATCTCGGTACGTCGCAGGTTGACCGGGCGGAAACAATCCAGGTACGTGCTGCCAGCCTCGAGCTCCTGCTCCAGCCGGTCGGTCTCAACTATAAATGCCAGCGACGCAGCAATATTCACAGACGGCGACGCAAGCCTCCTGAGCGCCTTCTCCGCATCTTCCAGCCGGTCCTTGCGAACGTACCACCACGGACTCTCCGGTATGAATGCCAGGCCGGGCAGAATGATCAGGATCCAGAACCACTGCAGCGCAAACGGGATGGAGTACGCCCAGTGGTCCGTCCTCTTGGACGTGCCCGCTGTGACGCCGTTGGCGAGGAGCTGCCCCATGACGAAGCACAGGTTCACGTAGGAGGTAAGGTGGCCGCGCAGTGCCGTCGGGCACACTTCTGACGCGTACGCCGGGGCGATGACGACGAACATGCCCAGGACCAGTCCGGCGAGAAGCTCGCCCGCTAGCAAGACGGACAGCGATCGAGAGAAGAATTGGATAAAGATGATGCCAGTCGTCAGGATCACGCAGGCCGTGAATGTGATCTTGCGACCAAAGTAGTCCATAGGATAGGCCGCGAAAATGGCCCCGACTACCTGTCCGACGGGCGAACCCATGGAGAGACCAGTCTGCCACGCGGCGTCAATGTTGTACTGTTGCATGTCAGCTTCACGCCGTCACATGCGCGGGCGCCGGCAGAATACACACATCGTCTTTGTACAGGTACCCGTAGTCGCGCTTGAACTGCGGCGTCGCATACAGGTTTCCCACCAGCTGCGGATCAAAGGCGAGCATGATGACGCCGACGGAGACGAAGGCCGACCAGCCGATCGCTTTGGGGTAGAGCCGGACCGCCTCCACGAAGCTCATCTGGTGCTCCGAGCGGATGGCCTCGACAATATCCGCCCGGTTGCGATCGGCGGCGCCATCGCGGCCGTCAGCAGCCCCAGGCTGAATCTTGTCCTCACGATGCGTATTGGTTGACATCGTTGCGCTGGTGATGGCACAGACAGCAGCCTGACGCGGGCGACACGGCGGGAAGCTCGTCGCTTTTATTTACGCCCCTGCGCATGCTTGTGCCACTCGAGAGCTGCGGTACGGTCAGTTTTGCCGACCTTGACCGGAGCCAAGAGTCAAGCCTCGGGTGATGGAGGGCTGCGCTGGCGAATCAAGAGGATGGAAGTGCAAGCCACTGCAACGTTGTTTCATGTCGCACATGCATACGAAGGTCGGGTCTTTACAGCACTCTATAAGCCTTGCCAGAGCCATGGTTATTTTGTAAGAATGCTTATTTGCTTTTCGCATTGTCTTCTTTACAGCCTCCGGGGTACAACGACGACAACCTCCTAAGAGCTGTTTGCTCTGTTAGGGACAATCAAATACGTGTAGAGGCGCAAATTCATTTTGGGATATTGTAATGTATTTCATTTTTAGCTCTGAAAGGGCTACAAACTCTATTTCATGAGCGCACAACACTGCATAAATCCCTACCGCGACGTCTAGTGCCCTTATCAATTTCACAACATCCATGTACCCTGCACGGAAAGCAGAGCAACGCATGTTTCAACCTGTGTAGATGTGCCTGTTTCAAAGAATTTTTGAAGCTAGTAGTCTCAAACGTGCGGCTTAGAAACAGGCGCCGTGATGAGCTCCGATAGATTGCCACTGGTCCAATACCGCCGACCGAGCTTCCTTCCCACACGCAACAGGCATACCTCCCCGATAAACAGGTCAATCTCCGATGGATTTAAAAGAGTTACTTACAAGCGTCCACCTAACTTGTTGTGGTCGACTGTCAGCTTACTGTCACAGTAGCGCTCAATCCTACTTCACACGCCAGGAGCTAGTTCATGGACGAGATTGGAAGTCCCCGGAAGCACTCTATAGTGAGGCCAAGACTGAAGATGGTTCATTTGTTTATAATTGCATTTGCAGATTCTGAAATCATGGACTTCATAGTGGTTCTTCTTGCGTCGGGCGCTACCATCGCGAGCGCGGATGGCACGCATGCCAGTGGCGGTCTCTTCAAGAAAGGCATTGATGTACGCAACTATGCTATGCCCGATCTCTCTCCTTATTCTCCGAAATACGGCGGAGACATGACAAAGCGTCACATTAACCTACCAAGAGGTGCAAACCCTGTAGACATTGCTATCGCCTTTGTCAGGAAGATTGTCCCCGACGCTGAATTTTGCATGGCGCAAGACCACTATACTAGCACCAGCGGAGTTACCCATGTCAACTTTAAACAAACGCTGCATGGTATTGATATTGACAATGCTGATTTGAAAGTCAATATTGGAGGTGATGGGGACGTCTTCTCTTTTAGCAACGGTTTCTTCGCTGGTGAGCTGCCGAGCGCAGATCCTCGTTCGCGGGCGGATCTGAGCAGCCCGATTGCTGCGTTGCAAGGCGTAGCCAAAATTCTCAGGCTATCCATCGATGCAACAAGAAGCACGCTGGAGATGGATGCTACCAAGGGAAACACATTCATCGCGAAGACTGTGTCGGGAGTTGGCAGAGATCCGGTGGTGAAGCTCACCTACGTCGTCGATACCGACGGCAACCTCCAGCTTGCTTGGAGAGTCGAGACGGACACAACCCACAACTGATTGCGCAGCTACATTGATGCTAAATCTAACGACAAAATATACGGCGTCTACGACCACGTCTTCAGCTTTAACAGCTCCTTCAAGGTCTTCCCATGGGACGTTGCAGATCCCACGGATGGAAGCCGTGCCGTCGTCCACGACCCTTGGGATAACGAGGCGTCACCATTTACCTGGTTCGGCGACGGCGAGACAGACTACAACACAACCTGGGGAAACAATGGTCGCGCTCAGGCGGACTTCACCGGCACCGGGAGTAACCAGGTGAAGCCGGAAAGCGACAGAAAGGAGTTTGTGTACCCTTACTCGGACAGGCTCGAGCCCGAGCAGATGGTCAACGCGTCTGTCACGCAGCTCTTCTACACGGTGAACAAGTATCATGATCTGCTGTGGCATCTCGGCTTCGACGAGAAGGCGGGCAATTTCCAGACCAACAATGCCGGCCGTGGTGGTAAGGGCGGCGACGCGGCGATGCTCAATGCCCAGGACGGGTTTGCCGAGAACGGCGCAGGCTTCGTTACGTTCCCAGATGGCTCGCTGGGACAGATGCGTCTCGGTGTCTGGAACTCGTCCACGCCGAAGCGCGATGCAGCATTCGACACGAGCGTGGTTCTGCACGAGTTTACTCATGGTGGTAGGTAACCTTCCCAACATCCTGCATTCCGCATTCCACGAAGCTGACACGTCTAGTATCGATGCGCATGACTGGCGGCCCGGACAACACCGGCTGCTTGAGCGGTGTCGACGCCGGTGGCATGGGCGACGGCTGGTCCGACTTCATGGCCACTGCGATTCACACCAAGAAGCGCTACAACAGAGGCAGGATTGTCTACTTTGGCCACTGGATCTCCAAAAAGCCCAAGGGCTACCGCCAGCACCCCTACTCGACCAACATGACTGTGAACCCCCTCACCTACGCCTCCAACAACGGCGTCACCGAGGTGCACGACCTCGGCACCATGTGGGCGAGCGTGCTGTACGAGATGCTCTGGAACCTGATTGACAAGCACGGCAACACGGACGCGCAGCTCCCGGAGTTGGACGCCGCGGGCGTGCCGACCGACGGCAAGTACCTGGCGATGAAGCTGGTCGTCGACTCGCTGGCGCTGCAGCCTTGCAACCCGAACATGGTGCAGTCGCGCGACGCCATTATTGACGCGGACGTCGCCCTCACGGGTGGCGCAAATAAGTGCGAGCTTTGGAAGGCCTTCGCGAAGAGGGGCCTTGGAAAAGCGGCAAAGTCTGGCGATACCAGGAAGGAAGACTTTACGCTTCCCACAGGGGTTTGTCCTGAGTAGCATCAAAGCACCATAAGACGGTTTTTGTAAGCTGCTGCAATTGGCAAAACAGGCTGCTATAAGAGTGAAACCATTAAAAAAATATATCGTACGCGAGTTTTGTCGTGAGTGAGGCAACATGTGTGATAGGCTTGCTGGCACTTCGATTCCCCCACCTCACTCACCATCGCTCTTTGGTTTTGGCATCATTTTATCGCTCACATCGCAGTAGACGCATCACTTAGCCTCGGAAACACTCTCAACTAGGCGTGGATATTTGTTGCCATGTCTGACAATAAAGATGAGTCTGTTGCGGCCAGTTAATTGCCGGCCTAGCCTTGGCTGACGAAAGAGCCTCCCGCCCGTGCGAGCATGCATCTTCGACATGGACGGGCTTCTGATAGATTCGGAGGACAAGGTTGCAGACACAATCAACGAAATACTCGCACGATTCGATCGACCTGCGCTCACCCCTTCAATGCGATGTCGGCTGATGGGTGTCCCTGGTTCGTCAAATAGCGACCTGTTTCACGACTGGGCTAATCTGCCGATTCCTCGGGAGCAGTACGCACAAGTCTCACGCGAACTAATGCATACAAAGTTCACTGAGTGCAAGCCGCTTCTGGGCGCATTTGAACTGGTCGCCAATCTCTCACGCGCCCGCAGCCAGTTTGACGGCAGCAGGATAGAGCTGGCCGTCGCCTCGACCAGCTCCGTGGAGTCGTACGAGCGCAAGATGACGCAGCTGGAAACAAGTGCACTGCTGCGGATGTTTCCTGAGAATCGAAAAATTCTTGGGAACCACCCGCTCGTAGCACAGCACAAGAAGAAGCCCGCCCCTGATGTCTACAGTATTGCGCTCGCGGTGATAAACGAGACACGGGCAGCCGGCACCAAGGCGATTGAACCAGATGAGTGTTTGGCCATCGAGGATAGCATCGCGGGAGTGGAGGCCGCAAGGCGAGCTGGCATGAGAGTTGTTTGGGTACCGCACCCCGTATTGATGAACGAGACAGACGGACCAACGCGTGGCAGGATTTTGGCAGGGAGGTCTGGCTTGTTTGATCTGGGCGATGAGCATCAGCTAGGACAGATGGATGATGGATGGGGTGACTGTATCCAAAACCTGCACGAATTTGATTACCAGAAATATGGTATTATTCTCTAGCACAACAGCAACACAGACAGCTTTAACCCAGCCTGGATTTGGGGCAGTTACAAAAACTGTGAGCCAGATACCTGCTCAACTATCGGTGTGCGTGATGTATGGCTATAGGGAGCTGCAAAAGCCTTCAGGGCAGTTTACGCCGCGCGTGTCGTTTTATCTGCGACAATCCCTCGCAGGAAATGACAGAAGCAGAATAGCGCCAAGTAATGAAAACCCTGCCTTATTTTAGTGCCTTGATTCCTTGCGAACCACTAGCAGCCAATCTCACGAGGTGAATAGCCGCCCGTTGTGGACGAACAGGCTGTGAGGCGGCCAAGAGGCAACCAGGTTAAAAGTCCGCACATTCGCGGAAGGTCAGCACAGGTGCACTCTCCAAGTTCTTCTCCTTCTCGTTTCCAGAGCCATTTAGGATCGTAATAGCGAACAATGAGGGGCGACAAATACCCCAAACCTGCCAGTGAGATGATGATCCCAGAGCAAAGGCTTGCTTTGCTAACAAGAGGCACTGTCGATAGAAAGCCCGGAAAATTACGCTCGAGCAATCATTTCGCTTTCAAAGAGATATGCAAGCACTTCCGTTTTTCCGGGAAACAATCATGTTGACCTTGCTGAATGGATGCTGCAAGACCGCAACATCTTGACCAGGACACACAGTCTACCAGCGAAAGCTCCACCGCTTGTATACAACTCAGATACGGCACACGACCTTGTCATACTGTACACCAGTTCGGATAAGAAGTGGCATGTCGTCGGCTATGAATCGGAGGCGTACCAATCTTTCTACAACGAGATACGTGTCTCGGCCGATGGCACAGGACAGATCGTCTTCATTCGGGGCTTCGTGTCGCGCAGTGGGTTTCCAGCATCGGCAGCAAGTACAGCGTCGATCCAGAGTTCTTTCGCCAACATCTGGATTTTCTCTCCGTTAGTGTCGAGAGACACGCATACAGCTCTCCGTCGCTGGCTAGTACCTCGAGCAATATTTTCCGCCTATGCGTGACGACCGTGCTTCACAGAGACGCCTTCGGGGATAAAAACATTCGGCAACAGAGATCCGAGGAGGCGGAGGAGCTTGCAAAGTACAAACTACAACGTCTTAGATCCTCCAAAGTCAGATGCGGTGATTCTGTGGTGCGAGAATATGCTACGCTTTGCGCCTCATTCTCGATCATTGAGCAATGGATCTCTTTTTGCGTTTCAAAATGCGAAACCGGGTGGACAGGTAAGTTGCCTCCAGGCTACGTGGAAACACCTCCATAACCAGACCACAGTGATTGCATGGATGGATAATGGACGACCACTTGAGCAGTCGCCACCAGGGCCGTGGATAAGCCACAGCCGGAATAAGGCGACGCCCATACCGATTGTGCAGCATCATCCCAAAATGGCCTTCAGAACAACTACGAACAGACTCGAAGTCGAAAACGAGCAGACAGTACATACGATACAGAGTACGGCTGTGCTCCCGCTGCAGTATGACTCGATTATTGGTTTGGTTGACCTGGCGAGGAAAGCGCCCAACGATCCGCTCTCCATGTGTATTCCACTGTTTGCGCATGCAGCTTTCTCTGAGGCGCAGTTTTTAAACCTCATGGAGACCAAAATTGAGACTCACATCGCAGCAATGGATGGCAGCGTTACAACCGACGTGCTGAGCTCGCTGCAGTATTTCTCGTCCATTCTGAGTCGACACACCCGCCAACTCCAGCATGGTGAGTTTGCCCTGCGCCGGCTTTCTGATCGGAGCGCGCAATCGTTCGGGGCCCTCAAATCCGACTCGCCTGAGCCGAGAATGCCAGATGCAGCAACCGGCGGGCCGACGAGCCTCGTGAGTAACGGTGGCTCATTCACGCGCAAAGGGCTCCTGCAGGACTACGAGGATCTTCGAGCACGCTGCATTCATCTATCCGATTTGTGTAGCCGCGGGATCACACTGGCGATGAACCGGTCGATAATTGACGAGTCCCGTAGAGCAGTTGAGCAGTCGGAGCGAGTAAAGAAATTGACAATCCTCGCGACACTCTTCATTCCGCTTGGCTTCTGCTCCAGCTTATTCGGCATGAATATCGACATTCTGGGGCAAGGCAGCGTGGAATTCTGGTGGTTCTTGGTGGTGTGTGCCCCAATCACCCTATTGGCATTTGCATTCTATCTCTGGGACTCACGGGCAGTGTTGAAATGGGCTTCGCGGAAGGTCAGACTACATCGCGCCGCGATCCATTTCAATCAGCATAGCCTCGCCTCTCTGGGTCGACCTCAAGAAATATTGGGCGGCTTGCGCCAAGTCACTGGGCGCGTCTTTCATATCATCTCATTCTCCCACCGCAAGCCGCTGCGCTGTGTATGGTCCAATTCGTTGGGATCATGTGCCACATATGCACCATTACGTGTACATGGATGAATATTGTGCGCGAGCAAGACACCCCGCATCGAGGCCAGGTCCCCCCGACAGGCCGAAAATCTACACTTCAGGTTTATCCTGATTGCAACGTTGGAAAGTCAGTAACAGTACAGGCAGCAAGACTTCAGATTTGCTCAGCTTACCTGATTTCTTTTGCCTCGCGCACTTATTCCGCGCAGCAATGGCTGATGCACAAATTGGGAGGGGAATCCGCATCTTGCGCATCCCCAGACATCTCAGCCAAGCCAGTACCGAGTAAAGTGTGACCAGGGGAATATCGAGGCATAGAAATTAAGCTGACCAAAAAGTAGCGTTGTTCTTGTTCCCGGACTTAACACCATAACACCGGAGTACTGGCCATTTTCGGAGGATAAATGGCTGTCCACGCTGCCCGAGCCCGGCGCTGAGGCCCGTGTTGTGGCGTACGAATATGCATACCCATTTTCGTCCACGAAGCCATCTTGGGAATCAATTCTCATGCTCGGATATGATCTTCTACATTACCTGACGGCCCTCCGCTCCCCGACAAGTGACCCGCAGGCAAGCAAATAGCAGAGAAGCCCCCTGGTCGAACCGCTGCTGACCAAGTGCAGGCTCCTAGCCGGCCGCTGCTTCTGGTTTCCCATAGCCTCGGTGGCATTGTTGTCAAACAGGCAATATGCATTGCGAATAAGCAGTTCCCTAGATACGAGTCCATTGTCAATGCGATTGTTGGCCTGGTCTTCCTCAGCACCCCGCATCGGGGCAGCGATCAAAGCACTACCTTGACCCGATTCCGGGACATTTTAGAAGCAACTACGGCGAAAGCAGTCAAATTTGATACGGCGAGGCTCGAGCAGGAGGCAGCGCATCTTGTCAATTTATCCTATAGGTTTGAGGCAGTGGCGCTGAGGATGCCGATGCTCTCCGTCTACGAGTTGAGGGAATCGAAGCTGCACTTATCAGCGCTCCGTCCGAAGTACCAACAGGTAAGGATGGCCTCAAAGCGAAGCCACAATCTAACATCGTCCAGCTTGTAACACGCAGCACATGCTCCACCGGCACACCATTGGAAAGTGTGGTTGGCGTCAATCTCAATCACCACGACACATGCTTGTTCACAAAGAGTCCCGACAGTGAGGGAGTGTCGCAACTGTACAATTTCGTTTGTGAAACACTCCGTGGCGCACCTGAGCTAGTGGCGCTGCGACTTGAAGACCGTGAGACGTATTTTGGACCTCTCTATTCCAGCTTTCTAACTTCAACAGAGGAGTATCAGTACGCAACAATGAGCTCATACTCTCCAACAATGAGCGAGCTGCCCTCTACAGGTGCGTACTCATCTCGCGTGGCCGCTCGTGGTTGACCAAGTTGCAGTTGACCAGCTAGAGATCACACCGTGTCTCTCCAACGAAGCGACCCAATGGCCGTCAAATTCCGCGACCGAAGGGACCTCACTGTCCGCATTCGAAATCGTCCAAGCTCCCACTTCACCCGACACACACAAGCTTCTCAACTTGCCCTGCGCCCTCGTCAATACCCATGAGTTGAATGATGAATTTCACGGCCGCGAAGACATCTTGCAACGGCTTGCTGCGGAGCTTCTGCCCTCCTCTAAAACAACCACGGCGTCAGGCGCGTTGCGACAGTTTGCGATTTGCGGGTTCGGCGGCATTGGAAAGACGGAAATCGCGCGAAAATTCTGCCGCCGTCATGTCGGCGACTTTGACGCCGTGTTCTGGGTGGTGGCTGACGAAGCTGCAAAGCTCGACCACCACTACCAAGAAATATCTTTGGCGTTGGGGCTGGAAGAGGCCTCGCAGTGCAGTAGCCAGGTCGTCAGCCGAGAACTCGTGAGGGGTTGGTTTTCGAATCCGCGGAAACAGCTCGGCATGTCTGAACAGTCTCTGCCCGCGGGCGAGGAAAAACCCAACGCAACTTGGCTGCTTATTTTCGACAACGCCGATGATCCCATGATCTTGGCTGACTACTGGCCGCAAGGAAGCGGATCGATCCTGATTACCAGTCGAGATCCGCTTGCAAAAACTATCTTCACTCGAGAAGATTCCGGTATTGACCTCAACCCTCTCTCGGAACAAGAAAGCTTGTCTTTGCTTGAACGTCTCACGGCAGCCACCACAGACGAGATGGAGATGAAAGCAGCAAAGCAAATATCCAGTGCCCTTGGTGGGATCCCTTTGGCTATTTCACAAATGGCTGGCATCATCCGCCGTCAAGATCTGACAATGAATGAGTTTTGGGAACTGTATTCGGACGTTGGCGAACACAGCAGTTTGTACGAAACCAAATTCGATACAAATTTTGTCGTCTACCCGCATTCAATTGCGACGGTCTGGGCATTCAACAACCTCAGGCCACAATCCAGGCAGTTGTTGGAGCTTATTTCATTCTTTGATCCCGATAATATTGACGAAGCAATCGTGATTGGCGCATCCTTCGATCTACTGTCCACAGATGTGCCTTTCAAAAAGAGCCAGTATTTAGAGGCTCGTTCAGACCTGTTGCAGTCGTCTTTGATTCAGAGAGATAAGCAGAAGCAGCAGATTGCGGTACATCGCATTGTGCAAGATGCAATATTATCTGTTATACCCCAGGAGGCCAAGTTGCGAATTTTTGACGGAATTCTACGCGCACTGTGGACGCGATGGCCATCAGCTTTGCCAAAACCATCTAAGAAAACAGAGTTACCAGAGCCGAAAACTTCGGGCCAGAGCCTTCATATAGAAAGATGGCTGGCGTGCTCCTCCATCTACCCGCATGCACTGCGTCTGCACCAGATTTGGCCGACGGTGCACAATTCACCTGATGCGTCAAAGTTCTTATTTGCAAAGCTTCTTGTTGAAGCAGCCTGATACGTCCACCGCCTCAGTTGGCCTGCTAATTCGCTCAAGGTACCGAAGTGAACGCGGCATGACAAAGGTGTTTGATGGATTTTTCGACACGGCACTCGCTATATGCCAATCCTCGTACTCGCCGACTTGTATTTCTGTCTGGGCGCCATTGCGATGGATACCAATGACTTTGATGCAAGCAGAATATATAAAGAGAAGTCCTTCAATCTCGTAGCTTCTATCTGCGAGGACCTCCATGTACAAGATGAACGACTGTACTTGGCCTATGCGGAACGAACCATTTCTCGCACGCAGGACCAGCGATACGAGGAAGCCGAAGCTGACTTCGCCGAGGCATTGAGGATACGAAGGTCGTTCGGCAACTACGTCCCCGCTCTGGAGAGGCAAATCTCGGCTGGGCTTTGCTGGCTCAGGGCAAATACAAAGAGTGCGATGCGCTGCTTTCGGAAAGCCTGGCTCTGAGAGAAGCGGCGCTTGGAAAGGACGACCGGGAGTCAGCCAGGACCGGCTTGCTTTTATCCGTCCTGGGCAACCTTAGAGCGAAGCAGGAGAGGTGGCCCGAGAGCTTCGAGTACCATCAGCGAGCCTGGAGGCACATGCGTGAGACTGTCGGAGAGCGAGACACGTACACGGCCCGCGCCGCGCACAAGGTGGCTGAACATCTTCTCCGTGAGGGCCGCCTGGAAGAGGCAATGTAAGTGTCAGATCTCCGCATTTCCCGTCCCCATTCTTGCGTCTCCTCTTCGGGCCTTTCTTCTTCGAGTTCACCGTTCGGCCTGGCTGACCCTGCTTTTTTAGTGGCGTTGTGAACGCTGCGCTCGCGGCGTGGTCTGCCGATCCCAACGCCCATAAGAACGAAATCGCACGGACGACGCTTCTAAAAGGGACCATTTTTCGGGCGATGGGCCAGACGCAAAAGGCTTCCATTGCGAATCGCGTTGCTTGCCGACTCAGAAAAGAGGTTACAGATGAGGACAGAGACGGAAAGTCGCTGGCGCAGGCGGACTTTGACGAAATTGTTGCATTCTGGTCACGCTAAAGTAGATAGATGGCCTCCCAGAGTAGTCATAAATAGTTTGGAATTCTCTACGCCCAGTATCTCCAACGCTCGCGATCAGGCTGCTGACGCACAAGGGCAACTCTGCGCCTGCACACGGCCAGCATGTGTGTTGCCGTCATTCAAAATCCCTGTACGCTCTTGAATGCCCGATCTGTGAGGCCACATCCATCCCAACACTTGATAGCCAGTCGCCGTCTGCCGGCTGCCGGACTACGGCGCCACCAGTGCGGTAGGCAGCCTCGCAACTTTCCGCCAAGGCGCATGAGGGAGCACAAGCAGCTGAGCCACAAGTGTGACGGGAAGACGTGGCAAACTCACTTGCGCCGTGAATCTGTGCCAAAATTCCCCGTTTGCGTGTTACCAAGACGCAGAAGCAGAGTCACCGCAGTGAGCGACATCGCGCAATGTGGCGGATGTAAGCCTAATGCAGCTCGACCTCCGGTTCGGCCTCTTGCAGGATAGGAACAAATAATCGACTTCCAGGTGGCACCGTTTTTGTTAACCATGGATCGACTTTGCAGCTATTTATTTCACTGAAGCCGTCTCGCTGCTTGCTTTCATCGTTCCAGCCATATAGCCGCCCAGCGGCTAGCTAAGTAGCCTGTAGCCTCGCCCTCAACGACACCACGCAAATAGGTTTCAGCTGCGTATTTGTCCATCCCAGATTCGCTTCATGCATCGCATCGTAATTCATGCCTCCGCAAGCCACTCATCTTTCATCCAAAGGGGTGGCCAGTTTCCCACATTTCGCGGGGTAGCCCAGACCTGTCCGTTACCGCTCGGCTATATGCAAGTAAATGCAAGCGACTGAAGATACGGGCTCAGCCTTCACAGCCACGGGTAGAATTCTTGCCCTCTGTGCATCGCTTCCTCCTCAATCTCTAAGCTTCAATCCCAGACGCTATGGCCGGTAAGTTCTCCCGCGTGTCGAGGAGACTGCTCCTGCTGACTTGCAATGATACAGCCTCGCTGGCCCTCGCGGCTCCTGCTGTAGCAGGTGCCCTCGCCTACGTCAATGCCAAAGCGTCGATCGGCTATGATCTTTTCATGGCAAAAGTCATAGCCCAGGGCCTCGTCATTGCCCCGTACAGACAACGAACGCAGCGACTTAGCTTATTCACCGACTTGCAGTACTGGGCCACTCGCCCTTCCCACGCGGACCTGCCATTCCTGGTCTACCAGGGTAAAACCTGGACCTATGCAGAGTTGTACGATGCGGCACTTCGTTATGGACACTGGCTCAAGTCGGAGCTGGGCGTCAAGCCCAAGGAAGTCGTCGCCATGTGCTACACAACGTCAGACATGTTCGTCGTGACATGGATGGCGCTCTGGAGCATCGGTGCCACGCCGGCGTTCATCAACTACTTCTTGACCGGGAAGGGACTTGTGCACAGCTTGCAGGTATCAACAGCCACGACATGCTTGGTTGATCCCGCTGTCGCCGCGCAAGTCCGGGATGTCAGTGGGGACCTGCCCTCCGTGAGGATTGTCGTTCTGACACCTGAGCTGGAAAAGTCAGCGCTCAGCGGCCCGGCAGTCCGTTATCCGGATGGCATTCGCAAGATTGAGGATCCGAAAGACCTTGCAATTTTGATTTACACCTCTGGTACCACCGGCTTCCCCAAAGCTGCCGTCGTCTCCTGGCTCAAGGTGCTGCGACTGGCAGTTGTCACCAGCAACATGATTGGCCTTGGCAAAGGGCACACTCTATTTTCAGTAAGAAGTTTTATTAAAAGGCGACGTTTAACATAGATGTTGACAAATAACCAGTCGATGCCGTTTTACCACAGCTCTGGATCTCTCCTCGGAGTCGCTTCGACATTGCTCGCGGGGGGAACACTCGCTTTCAGCCAAAAGTTCTCAAAAAAGACATTCTGGAGAGAAGTCCGCGAGACAAAGTCCGACTCCATCATTTATGTTGGCGAAGCCATTCGGTATCTGCTTGATGCGCCCACCGAATACGACCCAGTCACTGGCGAGAATCTAGACAAGAAGCACAACGTCAAGACAATATATGGTGCTGGCCTGCGGGCAGACGTGTGGCCCAAGTTTAAAGACAGATTCGGCATTGATACGGTTATTGAGTTCTACGGGGCTACCGAAGGCGTGACTGGGATGTGGAACATCAGCCGCAACTCGCTGTCGCAGGGAGCGGTCGGCCGCGTCGGCTGGTTGCTGCGAACCCTGTTCCTCAACAAGGTGACAATCATCGTTCTCAACGACTGGGAGACGGATACCCCGATACGCGACGAGCGCGGCTTCTGCATCAAGGCAAAACTGGGCGAGACTGGCGAAATGCTCGTCAAGGTGCCTGCCGACGACATCGAATCTCAGTTCCAGGGCTACTACAAGAACGCCAAGGCGACTGACGAGAAGATCATCCGCAACGTCGTCGTCAAGGGCGACGCCTGGTTCCGCAGCGGCGACGCCCTCCGCTGGGGGAACGACGGGCTCCTCTTCTTCCGCGACCGCCTCGGCGACACCTTCCGCTGGAAAGGCGAGAACGTGTCCACGATGGAGGTCGGCAACGTCATGGGGATGCACCCCAGCGTCGCCGAGGCCAACGTCTACGGCGTCGCGCTCCCGCACCACGACGGCCGCGCCGGCTGCGCCGCGACCGCGTTCCGCAGCGGCGCGCCCGGCGCCGATGAGCTGCGCAGCCTCGCGGAGCACCTGCGCGCGGCGCTGCCGCGGTACGCCGTGCCGCTGTTCCTCCGCCGCGTCGAGGAGGTCGCCAGCGCCGCAACGACCACCGGCACGCACAAGCAGCAAAAGGTCGCGCTGCGCAGGGCCGGCGTCAACCCGGTCGGCGAGGACGGGGCGGAGGTGCCGCTGTACTGGCTGCGAGGCGACACGTACGTGCCTTTTGGGAAGGAGGAGTGGCGGAGGATGCAGAGCGGCAGAGTCAAGCTCTAGGCTGGCGGAGGGAGAAGGTGGCATAATACGATGTGAAGGATCAATATTTGAGCGTTGATCCTCGTTTTCGGCTGTTGGGAATAGCAATTGGCGGTGGTTTCGCTTTTGCCACAAGAGTGTCACAGGAGGCATGGAATATCTACGATCGATATGTCGCCAAGATTGTAACTAGTTTGTTCACTTTGAGGCCGTCTTCACGCAATAGTTCCATGTGTGTGTCATGAATTAATACACCCCTATGCGGTCCTGTGGCGGCTTCCTCCGTCTAAGTTTACAGTTGCAACAGACAGCTGGTGATAGCACACAGTTTCAGTTGAGATTAAAACTTCTTTCCTTAAGAGCAATCTTGTTCTCTAAGAGTAATCTTCTTCCTTAAGAGTAATCTTGTTCCTTGAGAGTAATCTTCTTCATCTGTAGTACAGTGTTTCGTTTTACTGTCTGTAGCATACCGCTTAATACTGATAATAGAAATTAATAGCTTTATGTTCCCTCGCAAGTGAATGGCTGCCACGTGTGTCCCCTGCCCCGACAAGAAGCTCCAGCTTGTCGGCAATAGGCGCAGATGAGGAACTCGCCCTCGTCGCAAGCCGCGCAAGCCCGCGTCTCCCGGCCGTGGATGCTGCACTGTCCGCAAACATCGCACCAACAGGCCGTGTCGAAGAACGAGACCGCATTTGCGTCCATCGTCAGCGGCACGGTCGGTTGCAGGGAGTGCGCCGCGCAGTAGTCCCTCATAATCTGCAGCATTTCCCTGCTTCCGCTGCGCGTCGCCCAGAAATACACGGAGCGGCCGAGCTCGTCCTTGTCGTGGTGGACTTCGTCCGGGCCAACGCGCGCCAGAAGCGCCAACGCGGCGGCCGTTCGGCCGTTGCGCACCGCCATGGACAGGGCTGTTGAGCCCCAGGTGTCGCGATAAACCAGGTTTACAGGATATTTGCTAAGAAGGATCATGACGACGTCGTCGTTGCCGCGCATGCAAGCATGAATAAGTGCAGTCCGGTCGTCCGTGTCAGAATAGTTGACACTTCCGCCAGATACTGCCAGCAGAGCCTCAACGACCCGATCATGTCCTTCGTGCGCGGCAGAGATGAGCGGGGTCATTCCGGTAATGTTTTGACTGCTGACACTGGCTCCGTGTTCTAGAAGGAGATGCACAAAGTCTGTCTTATGAGTCCTGATAGCTCTCATGAGCGGCGTCTCGCCCTTCTCCGTCAGGACATCGAGACGGGCCCCGTGGAGCAGAAGCTTCTTGGCGATTGCGAGGTGGCCTTTATCGATAGCGTTGACGATTGTATTTCTACCAACATCCTTGCAGCCATCGGGCAGTGCTCCATACTCCAGCAGTATATCCACCACTTCCATGCTGCCGTTGTAGGCGGCAAGATTCATGGCTGACCACTCATTCGCAATGGCAACGGAGTGATCAGCGCCGTGTTCGAGAAGGATCGTCACAATGTCCTTGTTTCCAATATCAGCAGCAAGACAGAGACACGACCAGCCCGAACTGGTCACGGTATTGACGTCAGCGCCGTGGCGAAGGAGGCACCGAACCACCGGCGTTGCCTCGGCCTCGACCGCAAGAGCCAGGGGTGTGTAGCCGCGCTCCTGGCGAATCTCAATTTCGGCGTTGTATTTTATCAACTGTTCGGTAAGTTGTAAGTTGCCGTACTTAGCGGCGGAATGCAGAGGCACCCAACCGCCGAAGGCCGGGAGATCCGGGTTTGCACCAGCCTGCAGCAGCACCTCGGCGACGTGCGCATAGCACCCTCGGGATGCTGCCTTGAGAGCAGTCGATCCATTATTACTCTGCGTATCCAACGGCACACCGTATGCGATGAGGGTCCGGGCGACGTCACACGAATCGAAGCTCGCGGCGATGCTCAGGGGGGTCCAGCCCTCGAGACCGGAGGCGGCGCCATCGACGCCGTGCTGCAAGAGAGCCTCGACAACGCCTACCGCGTTACTCCTGCAGGCGTAAAACAGGGGCGTCCAGTCGGACTCGTCTTTGTGAGTCGCGTCGACGCCCTCCAACGCCAGCATGTAGCGTACGAAGTCGGTGCGCCCGTTCATGGCCGCGTAGTGCAGCAGTTCCAAGGACGGATCGGTGATGTCTGTGCCGGTCAACGCGCACTTCTTAAGGGTGCCGATAGAGCCGGTGCCCGCAGCCCATCTCGCCGCCGAGCTTCTCCGGTGATCGCGGTTAAAGCGGTATAGGTGCTCATTGGCAGGGGCGTGCAAGCGCCTGCATGTCTGCGCAAAGGCGTTGGTATCCGCCTGGCCGAGACTGTCAAGGATTTTCAGGACGATCTCGATCGGTAACTGGTCAAGATACCCCATGGCTAGCGACCGTAGAGGCTGCTTGCTTGAGTGTGATAGGTATGCCTGGTCTTGGGCGGGGAGCCGGGGAGACGACGGCTGGGCCTGACAGGGCGGGCAGGCTTGTTTATTTTGTATGGCGATTGGTGCAACACAGTGCTCCTGCGGCCGGTCAAGAATAGCAATGTCGCATGTAGCAAATGGATAATGAGATGGAAGAAGGCGCGGAAGCACAGGGCCTGGACAGGCTGGGATATTAATAGCGATTGGGCAGATGAATCTCGTCGGCGCTTGACGACATCAGGTCTGGGAGGAGCTCAGGCAGGAGGCACAGTGTGTACACAGTCCTTTTAGCACAGTACGAAGACCTGCATTCGCTGTAAGACCGGGTCAGCGCCAGTCGCTCCCCGACCAGAGCGAGGCCAAGGAAGCATTCTTACTTTCATTTTCGGCTGTGGACGCTAGAGAGGCAAGAGAAGTAGTAGTAGACGGCGAGATTTTGGCGTCCTCTAGTTCCTTACGCCTCGTCAAGTCGTTTACTCTATCCAGTATCGCCTGCTTTTGCGTGCTAACTCGGGTGGTGCCGCCCCATCTGACGCCACGGTGTAAGCCTGCAGCTTGAATGCTGATTTTTTCTCCTGCTCGTTTGCTTCTTTGGATATGCGATGTGATGACAGGTTGCGTTGGGGAACCGTCAGGGAGTCGGCGGTTGGGAGCAGACACAGATCTGCAACAAGCAACAAGCAACAATGCAACTACCAAGCGGGTACTGGAAACAAGGCCATGTATGTTGTGCAGCAAATAAGAGAACGATTCACATGAATAAGAAAATAAAGTGTCAACGGTTATCTAGGGTTAGTCTAGCAATGCACCATCATCTCCTCCACGGTCGAAACTCCCACAGCGCAGGTATTCGATCATTTCAAACACTGAAGCCGCCTAGACTGACCCGTCAGCATTCAAGTATTGAAAGATTAAGCTGCGGATATCCCCTTGGTTCCCGTAAATTCCGATCCAGATGCCACCGCCGACGGATGTGCCGAGCAGTTCACCAAATGCCCAAGTATGCGACATCCGCCGTTTCAGTCTGGGGAACTGTTTCACAAGTCGATCATCATTCATTGAGAATGGTCTACTTAAAGAAGAGCCCTGTTATCAATAGGAACCGGCGCCGAATTCGGGAAAACAGTCATCAATCAACACATATCGATTCTCAGTACCAGATGGTAGAGGCAAGTCACGAATACAGAAAACACCTCAGAGATACGCTGTGTTATTATTGAACTCCCCCAATATCCCCTCTTTCACCCTCCATTTGCTCTTTCTCTCTCACCTATCATAAACCACCCGTTGCAAGCGGACGCACTGCTACCCTGTACAAGGTTGCACCGCCACTTCCACCAGCCACAGTGGCTGCCACTCGGTGACACCAGCTCGCCAAGCTCCTAATTCGGCCACTCAACCGGCATCACGACCACGGCTTGCCAAATCGAAGCGGGATTTCCCTTCGTACGATCGCATGAACTGCAGCGTCAGATACACTCAACGGTCATGCGCAGAGCTCCCCAATAGCAGTTGGACCCTGGGTGACTACACACCATGTTCCAGGTACGCCGCTCCATGCGACAGCGACCACCCGAGGCTCACAATGACCAGAGAATACGAGGCGCCATCGACCGCACTATTGCGGAGGAGCAGGCACGGCAACGAGGCGATGATGCGCCCATGTCTAGATCTGCTTCCACCTCGTCGAGACAAGGCGCCAGTGCAGCGCGCAAACCCCGACCGAATAACGGCACAGCCGACAGCGTGGAGACGCCTCCAAATCCCGACCCAGCCGTCTTCGAGGCCGCATTTGTCATTGACGACAGCGATGAGCCAAGCCGCACCGGTACTCCGAAACCGCCGGTACCCGAGAAGGATGCTCCCGCGAAAGAGGCGGCGGCCGACGACGACCACAAAACTAGCGATGCAACCGATGAAAAGCGCACAAGCATGGAAAGACCGAAAGCTACCGCTCGCTCAGTAGCAAGCTCAGTAACCGCAGTCGCCTCGCAGCCAGACTTGACCGATCTGCCGCCGGAGATTAGGCAACGTCTACGGAAGCTCGAAAAGCTCGAGGCTACTTACCCAGGTAAGTGCTGGCATGACATCAGCGCATTCAGTTTTCTAACATGGTCTAGACCTTTTGCGATCATATCGAGTGGCGCATAAGCGCGCGACCTCGATTGAGCCATTTGAAAAGGCTTTGCGCGAAAACACCCCGCTGACCTCCATCGCCGACCCCGACGCTATGATTGAATACCTCAACCAGTTGAACCTACGAGGGGGCATGGTCATGGATGAACTGAAGCGAGTTTCCGCAGAAAAGGATGAGATGAAGAAGAAGCAAGCTGAGGCCGAGGAGTCGTTAAGCAGCGTTACAAAGGAACTTGACGAACTCAAGGCAGCGGCCCAACAGTCTGCAGCTAAGGACGCCGCTTCTCCTAAGCCCGCAAAGAAGGAAACTGGCGACGACTTTTTCTCCTACGAGGATGAGATCCCCCAGCTCCAGGCCGATCTGGAAGCTAAAGCAGAGGAAATCGAGAGTCTCAAAGTCGAGGTTACCAAGCTCCGTGATGATTTGTCTGCTGCGAAAGAGAGTAGTGCTGGCCTCGCCGTTAGTCTCGAAAAAGCTACCAAGGAATTGGGAGAATCGCGTGACGGCTCCAAGGGACAGGAAAAGTTACAGCAGGATCTTGAGACTCAAGCCAAAGAAGTCAAAGACCTCACTGCCAAATTAAAGACGGCCGAAAACGAATTGGAAACGCTCCAGGCTAGTTCGAGCAAAGACACCGATGCCAACGCCATCAAGGTCAAGGACGCTGCAACGGCTCAGGCCGCAGCCGAAAAGCGCGCCAAGGATCTCGACGCAGAGCTCACCAAGGCCAAGAATGCCACTGTTATCTCCAAGAGCCTCATCGACGACCTCAAGTCGCAAGTTGAAAAGCTGAATACGGAGAAATTGGAAAAGCAGACTAAGATCGACGAGTTCACAAAGATACTTGAAGAAAAATCGTCTGAAGCATCGGCGCCTGCCACCTCAGATAAGACGGATAAACCAGCCGCAACTGGTGCTGCCGGAGGCGGCTCAAAAAAGAAGAACAAGAAAAAGAAGGGGAAAGGGGGCGTTGCGGCTCAAAGCGTCCCTGATGATGATACTGAGAGCAAGGCTAGTGAGCCTGCAAAGGACGATTCCGCCGTTGATGCCAGCGCCCTCCACGCGGAGATCGACAAGCTCAAGGAAGAAATCAAGCAGAAAGATGCCGAAATTGATTGCTTGATGAAGAAGCGAAAGTCGGAAGAAGATCTGCAGGAAGAGATTGAAACGTTACGGGATAACCTTGTCAATATCGGGCAAGATCACGTTGAAGATAAAGAGAAACTCAAGTCTCTCGAGCAGGAGAGGAAAGATCTCAAGGCAGAAATTGAAGAGGCTCGCGCGAAGCTCAAGTCGTCAACTTCCAACTCCAAGGAGGGCGATAAGCTTCGAGGCGAAATGGATCTTCTACAAAAGGAGCACGACGGGCTCAAGGAAAAGTTTGGCACCCTGCAGTCAGACCTAGGCGCTGCCCAGCAACTAGCCCAGACGAGATTCAAAGATCTTAGTGAGCTAAAGGACGTCTTGCAAAAGGCCCAACCGGAGCTTAAGAGCCTGCGTCAGGAGTCCGCCATGCTGAAGACTACGAAGGAGGAGCTGGCAACCAAGGCCAAGGAATTAAAGGAGATGGAGAAGAAGGAGAGGGAGTTGAAGAAAGATATTGCAGCAGCCCAGCAACTTGCCGCTGATCGCGCTACTGAGATTAAGACTCTCAAGGAGAAGCTAAGTCAGGAGGCCAGTGCGAAGCAAAGGCTTGAAGAGACACAGCGGGTGTCCGGTCGTGATTTGCGTCGCGCCGAGGCCAGCAGGGTTGAATTGAGTGCGAAGGCCGAAAAGGCAGAGGCCGAGCTTCTGAAGCTTCAGGAAGAGGCCAAGAAGCTGAGGCCCCGTGTCAAGGAACTTGAGGAGCAGATGCACAAGTTCAAGCGTGAAAAGTCGGCAGCGCAGGAAGAGGCTGAATTCAAGTCGCAGCAGTATATCAACGCGCAGGCTCTCCTCAGCAGTATGCGCGACCAGACAACTGAGATGTCTGTACAGCTCAAAGAATCCAAGTCGCAGGCTGAAGCCGTCGAGGAAGAGCTTGCCGAAGTGCAGAAGCTGCTGCAGGAACGAACACGCGAAGGCGAGACCATGCGCAGACTGCTGTCCGACGTGGACGAGCGGGCAGACGGCAAAGTGCGTGAGATGCGCACGCGCATGGAGGCCGCCGTCGAGGAGCGGGAACGCATCGAGGACGAGTCCAGCACCCTCGCGCGTAAGAGGTCGCGCGAGATGGAAGAGCTCAAGCAGAAGCTGCGGGAGCTCGAGCGCGAGATCAAGAACATGACGCAGGAGCGCGACGACCTGGACGAAAAGTCCAAGGAGTGGCGCCGCCGGCGGGACGAGCTGGAGGCCAGCGAGGAGCTGGCGTCGGCGGAGACGGAGGAGATGCGCACCACGGTGTCGCAGCTGCGCAGCGCGCTCGACGCCTCGGAGAGCCAGGTCCGCGACGGCGAGAAGCAGCGCGCCGACCTGCGCCGGATGCTCGACGACTCGCGCCAGCGGTACGAGAAGATCGCCAAGGACCTCAAGGCCGCGCAGTCGAAGCTGGTGTCGAGCCCGAGCAGGACGTCCATCGACTCGAACCGCAGCGGCTCGGTGAATGGCGCCGGCGGTGGCGGCAGCGCGGATACGACGTATCTCAAGACCATTCTCCTGCAGTTTCTGGAGCAGAAGGACGGGCGCCTGCGCGCGCAGCTGGTGCCTGTCCTGGGCAAGCTCCTGAAATTCGACAAGTAAGTACCTTCTCACCACAACTGCTCGTGGGACATTGTTAACCCTTGTTTTTCTAGGATCGAGGAAGAGAAATGGAGCAAGGCTGTTCAACATTTAGAAGTGCGATGAGCGTTGGGCGGGTGTTTACGGAATGGGCAAGCTGGTGTACGAACAACACGAATTCGGAACATGCTTGATTAGAATGCGGGATTGAGGAGCTGAGGGGTGGACCGCCATATGGTAAGGCAGAATGCACATGGATCGGAAATTTTTGTACAAAAGGTAGTGATAATCGGAAAGCATATTGAATCGTCAGATGCACTATTGGTATGTACAAGACGCAGAACTCCAAGTATGCAGTTGTGAAATCACCTATCGCCACACAGAAGACAATGCTATCCAACGAAAACACACCGCCTTTCACGACTCGTCCATCCAGGGCCTCGCCATATCCTATTTCGCAACCGAGATCGAGAATCAGCCCGTCACGGCACCTGTCCCGCAGCGCGTGCCGCTCTTCTCCCGACCGCCCGCCCCCTCCTCAGCACATATTCAGGGCCACGGCCCTCCCCCGCCTCCAAACGTGCTCCCTCGGGGTCTTCCACGCGCCCCCACCCCCTCTCTCAGCTCTCCTGGAAATCAGGGGTGGTTCGCGGGGGCGTGGGGAGCTCCAGATACACGCCCGGGTGGCCGGCGATCGGGCCAGACCAGACGCGGTCGACGACCCTGGTGAGCACGTCGTAGTAGGCGTCCCGGCGGGGGCCGTGGTGCGCGGGCCGCTCGCTCGCGCGCAGCCGGCGGGCGAGGTAGCACGGCAGCGCCGGGCAGACGAGCTGGCGCTCGGCGGCGGCGTCGTCGTTGTTGGCGCCGGCCG
>LUFD01000915.1:2667-15612 GCA_003025255.1 Cordyceps pruinosa | reverse complement strand
GGGGGGGGGCTTGTTAGCTGGATCTTGTCCGAGGAGGGATGCCACAGCAGCAAGGGAAAAGGAACTCACTACTTGTCGGAGAGCCAGCTAAAGGTAAAAGACACGGGCACCTGCAGGAACAGGCCGACGGCGGCCAGCGCGTTGCTGGTCAGGCCCTTGAAGCCGAAGCTCGTCACGATGGACGGTGCGTACGTGTCAAATGCCCTCTGCGGGCCATTGTTGCACAAGGTAATGAGGAAGTGAATCCAGATACGCCAGTCCAGAAACTACAAGATGAATGTTAGCGATATTGCACATCGCCTCCTAGAGGTAATGGCACTTGCCGCCTTCTTAAATGCGCCCAGTGGAATCTTTTTCTTCTTCTGGCCCTTCATCGGGTCGTCAATCACGACGCGCGTCTGCAGGATATGGATCTCGCGCTCCGTGAACCACGAGTACTGCGGGAGGAACGTGCTGCGCGGGTTGCGGAACGAGTCTGGCAGGCAGAAGCCGAACACGAGACCGCTCAGCACGG
The DNA here is from genome assembly GCA_003025255.1 of Cordyceps pruinosa. Classification (NCBI taxonomy): domain Eukaryota; kingdom Fungi; phylum Ascomycota; class Sordariomycetes; order Hypocreales; family Cordycipitaceae; genus Cordyceps; species Cordyceps pruinosa. Next base: position 15,098 of record LUFD01000915.1, on the reverse strand, counting down.
TGAAGGCGCCCATGAGCGCGAACAGCCAGAACCAGCCGGGCTGGCCGCCGACGCCGCGCATGTGCAGGATGCCAAAGGCCAGCAGCTTGGCGGAGGCCTGGCCGATCTGGTTGCCAAAGTAAAAGACCATGACGCGCTTGGCCGTCTCGGTGCGGGTGTACCACGTGGAGAGCGTCCACAGGCCGCCGGGGATGAAGCCGGACTCGGTGATGCCGAGCAGGAAGCGCGTGGCGACAAAGGCGCCGTACCCGCGCTGGAACGCCTGGAAGGTGCTGACGGTGCCGAAGAGGAAGAGCTGCAGCGTCAGCCACTTGCCGGGGCCGATGCGGTACAGGATCATGTTGGCGGGGATCTCGGTCAGCACGATGCCCAGGGACAGCATCTGCTGGCCGATGTTGAACTGGTCCTGGTTGATGCTCACATCGCCCATGAAGTTGTCGGTGATGGCGTTGGCCATGTTGCCGCGGTCGAGTTCTGTTGGAGGGGAGCGTTAGTGAGGGCTCGAGCTGCGTAGAGGGAGGATGTGGTCCGTACGGAGACAGAAGAAGCCGAGAGTCAGAATGGGCATGATGATCAAGTCTAGCCTGGGCTTCAGTTAGTACATTCTTTCCTTTTTTTCCAGACAATATCTTTGGTTTCGACGTACTTGCGTTTTGCCCGTTTCTCCTCCTCGATGGTCCAGTCGACGACGCGGCGAGGAGCCGAGCCCTCGTCCGGGACCTCCTGGACCGTCGGGCTTTCTATCTTCTCACTCATCCCAGAGACCGTCTTCTTTTTGTTGTATTTCTGAAGAGGACTCTAAACGCCAAACCCGCCTGCGCTGGCGTTCGGCGAGGATGCTACTTATATGCCATCTTGAAACGGAGCCTGACGACAGCCGAGCAATTTCACAGTTCACACAAGCTCGTGCTTCGGCTGGGACAAGGCTTGGTGCTCTTGGCGCGAGCACGACATCTGGCTGCGCATCTTGGCGGCATCGAGGGCAGGTGGCTGCTCATGTCGCCATTGCGCCTCGCATTTGCACAATTCCAGATCTGAGACTGTGCAGGGTTGATGGCCAATATTGTCCGTGTCGTGGGAGAGTCAGGGCAAGTATCATGGCATTGCCACAAGCACGCTCCCTCGAGCACTCTCCATATCAGTCAGCATTGACAGTCGCGCGGCAGAGCAGGAGTATCTCGTGCGTCATAGATGATAGATAATATTCGTTTTTCATGCGGTAAAATAAAAGTCATATGATAGTTTCGTCCTAGCCGTTGGCGTGCAGCTGCGTTTGTAGATGGCGGGTTGTGGCTGCAGATGAAAATTGTGGATGTCCGCATCCTTTAGGCAACCTCGCAGCGAATAACGCCCGCCCACTCCCACGTTTTCGATCATGCCGCAACATCGGGGACTGTTTCTCGCTCTGCCTGAGCCGCCCATTTACAAAGAGCCCATTTCTTGGCCCTCGTCGCGTATCATGGCCCGAAAACTGCCGTGGAAGAGAGCGTCAGACGCCCACCAAGACCCAGCAGCAGCATCCAGCCCGCGGCGCGTGTCGCCCAAGATCGAGCCTCCCAGTCGGAGCGTCCCCGCGACTCCCAACAGCGCCTCGGCAGCGCGGCATGACCCAGCTGTCCTCAATACGCTCAACTCATCCGGTACGAAAGCGTCTCTTCAGCTCAACTCGCCTCACCTGAAAACGGGGTCCGCTAATACCAAAGGCTTTCTCTCTAGATCCCTTGCGCAGCCCGTCCGCGTCTCCTCCCCCGGAGCCTCCCCAGGAAAGGTAAGCGGATGCGCATCAGACAGGGTTCTGGCAACCATCGGTGCTCTCGTTGTCTTTTTATTTATTTGCCGCTTCTGCCGTCATATTACAAAGACAGAAGAAGAAAAAGGAAAACACGGAAGCTAAACGGTACTGGATAGGTACATGATGCCTGGCGATGACCAGTTCCGCATCGTCGAGGATGAGCTGCTGCAGACGGCCCAGCGCTTCACCACGCACCTGCACCGCGCCGAGTACGCCCGCCTCAAGCTCATCGCCAAATCCAAGAACGACGCCGCCATCCGCGAGATTGAGCGTCCCGTCGTGGGCCCGCTCACGGCCGATGCGAGGCGGCGCCGCGACCAGGCCGCGCGACTGTCCAAGCAGCGCTCCGCCCTGTCCGCCGCTGCCGGCGGGGGAGGCGCGCAGGACAGCGCGTCGCCCTGGGTCGGGACCAACCTGCGAGGGCTGCTCGATGCGCCGCGCGCAGAAACCAGATCCCTGGCGGCGGCGCCGCCCCAGACGTCGGCGCCCTCGTCTCTCACCAAGGCCGCGGCCGCGGTCGGGCATCGTCCGCGCCCAGCGCCAGCGCCCCGGCAAGCCCCTTCACACGGGGCCAGCTCGGCGACTCCCAGCACCTCGACGGGGCACGCACGCCATCGTGCCACGCCCGCCTCGTCGTCGGGGCCAGCGAGTGCTGCGCTCAGCTCCTTGACGCCAAGGCGAGGCGCCAAGATTGAGGCTGATACGCCAACGCCAGAGGACGATGACCTGGATTTCGAGGATCCATTTGGCATCAATAAGCGACGGCTGGATCGGCAGAAATCCAGAGATCAATTCAGGAAACCTGCTCGCTCCACGCCTTCGAAGGCGCCATTAGCAGACACCATGCCGTCGTTTGTTTGAGGATGCCCACGGTGCAAGGAAATATGGTTTGGGGAATCATGCTATTTCATTTATGGCACTATTCTAATTTTACCCCAGCTATGAATCCTGCATTGTAAGCTCATCAAAGTCATCTAGCAGTTCACCCATGTCGACTTGTGGCGAGTCAGCTTCGCCATCCTCAGTCTCAGCCATGCTCATCTCCTCCTCGTCACGCTTCTTCTCATTCTTATACAGAGCCATGGCAGCGCGAAGATCCTCATCCTCCTCGACATCGCGCAGGAACTGCTCGTACTCGCGATCCATGCGCTCCTGGTCGGCCTTCTTGGGTAGCAGCTCGCCCTCATCCCTGGCCATGCGGCGGAGCTTCCAGTTGCGCTTCTTGTTCTTCCTACGGTTGGGGTAGTGCTTCTTGACCAGCACGACGTCAGGCAGCATAGATGAGTATACGTGCGACTCCTCCATGGCCTCCCACTCGGAGTTGTTGAAGTTGGTGCCCGTCAGCATATAGCCCATGACACTGTCACCAGCCTGCAGGAGACCACCGAGGTGTGTTCTTGTGAAATATGTTGTGTCGTTGGCACCGAGATCCACGGCGCGAGCCACGGTGACTTCACCGAGACGCCACTTGCCGTTGGTCTTGCCAGTCAGCTCAACATCCATGACGATAAACTCGACCAGCTGCTGGGAGTCGGCCAGAGACGTGAATGGCGCTCGCCAGTAGATGGGGCAGCTGATATCGGCGGTCTGAAGGGTCTGGGGGTCCATGAGGTAGATGGAAGTGCCAATCTTGTGGCAGAGAACCAGAGGCGTAATGTTGCCCGTCTGCTTGGCTAGTTTGATGGGCATGGCGACCAGATCATCTTTGCATATAGGTACCAGTTCGGCGGAATATGTGAATTTGTATGAAGTTTTCGAGGTGTGCGTATCGTGCGAGATGAGCTCCTGCGAGGTCTTGACGGTGACGGGAACGACGGAGTTGAGAAAGTCGATGAACTTTTCCGCCTGGTTCTTTTGCGAGAAGAAGAAATCAATGCCGTCCTTGGCCTCCTTGATGTTGAGGGTGTCGCGGTGCGCGCCGTGCTTCATGATGAGCTGCTCGAGGAAGAGGAAGGTGCGCTTGTGGAGGACCTTTTGGCGGACCTGGACGCACGCGCGCCAGACGTTGGCCGTGTACGACTTGGCGCACTCGGGGCACTGCTGGCTGGCGACGACGTAGAGGACCTCGAAGCTCTGCTGCAGCAGCACGCCCTCCTGGACCTCGTCCTGGATGGTGAGCTTGACCTTGATGCGGCGCGAGTGCGGCTCCGTCCACACGAAGCTGGCGTCGACGATGCGGACGCGGTTCAGGCCGCGCAGCTTCTTGAGGCACAGCGCCAGCAGCTCGCGCGACTCGGGCGCCGCCACGACCCAGCTCGACGGCGGCAGCAGCCAGCGGTCGCAGTCGCGGCAGAAGTTGATGACGGCCTCGCGCTGCACGCCCTTGGAGATGTCGATGGTGAGCTTGACGCAGTCGTAGCAGAGGGCGCCGGCCGCGGTCGTTCCGTCGATCGGGGCGCCGCAGTTGCAGCAGAGAATACTGTTTTTTTGTTTCTCATGTCAGCTTCTATTTCTTTTTTTCGGTTTCGCTCGTGGTGTTGATCATGCCCACCACTGCGGGGTGATATTTTTCGACAGAAAACGTACGTTGCGCCGACCTGGTGATCCACGGCCGCGATGGACACGGGGGCGTCATCCAGATCCATAGACATCTTGGAGAAGAGCAAGACAACCCGGATACTGATTTAGAGAAGAAAATGCCAGAGGGTATTTGTTTGGGCGTGGTAAAAATATGGGCGGTAAATGTGAGTCGAGTCACTGCCAAAATTTTGCCCCGCTGCTTGATAAGCGGGCAGGAAAAAATCTTGAGAAATCTTATCGCGAAATGTGGGGTGGCGAACTTCCTTGCGATGCTCACAGGGTCCCTGCTACTAGGACTTATACAAGAAGATTGAAAATAAAACTCGACTGACTATTGATTGCCAGATATACTAAATGATCTTGGTTATTCGCTTTTTTTTTTGAAGCAATGTATCTACTGCCTAGTGATTTGTCGTAGCATCTACAGCATTTTACGATGTACTACCGAGTTAGCGGGCTGAAAAATAGTAATCATATGCTTGCGTGCTGCTGATATATACAATATGCTACTTAGAAGATCTTGCTCAATACCCTCGTAACCTGTTCAGGCTGCTCCTCCGTATCCTGACTCTTCTTCGCCAGCGGTATTTGCTTAAACGTCCTCGTGTGTCTCCGCGTCTTGCCCCCGGCATCCCCATCCCCGGCATCCCCATCACCCAGCGCCCCGTCATCATCCCCGTCGTCCGCCGCCTTGCGCTTCCTCGCCGCCGCCGTCTTGGCGATGCCGTCCATGACCTTGGCCTGCTCTACGTTGCGCGCGAACAGCTTGTTCTCGCGCGCCGCGCGGCCAATCTCCGCGCGCATGCGGCTCGCGCGCTCCGCGTTCTCGCCCGCGATCTGCTCCGTCAGGTTGTGCCACTTGAAGCCCTTGAGGTACAGCAGGTTCCACAGGTCGTCGCGGTAGTAGCTGCCCTTCTTGCCGCCGACGGTGCGCGCGTTGAGCAGCGCGCACGCCGCCTTGGCGTCCTTCTTGCGCAGGAACTCGACCCAGCCCTCGATGTAGGAGCGCTTCTTGTTGCCGCCGCCGCGCACGCGCCGCGCGTGCGCCGCGGGGTCCTCGGGCGCCAGGAAGATGCGGTTGAGCGCGCCGTAGGGCTCCAGCAGCGACCGCAGCTTGGCGGGCTTCATGAAGGGCGGCACGCGCGAGAGGTACACCACGCCGGACCTTTGGATCGCCTTCTCCGTCGCGACGAGGTTCCTCTTGGTCAGCGGCCGCGAGATATCGGCTAGGTCGCTTTGGATCTTGGGCAGCTTTGTCTTTTTCTTTGTGGAGGCCGCGTCGTCTGATGCTGATTTTTGCTTATCATCTTCCTCAGCTTCGCCATCGTCTTCATCTTCGTCATTGTCGTCAGAGGCTTCGTTATCGCTCGCATCATTGTCCGAGTCGCCGTCGTCAGCCGGGCTCAGTTTCCTGCGCTTTGTGCTTCGGCTTCCGCCCTTCGCGACTTCGTTTTCTGAGTCATACGTATCAATGTGATCATTGTCGCTTTCTGAGGCGTCTAAGAAGTCGCTTGCGTTGGGCGCCATGGGTACGCCTATCTGATGCGAATATGGTTATGAGTCGTTCGGTGACCTTTACTTGGCTAGAAAAAGTTGCTGGTCGTCAATCACTTATCGATATGCTAATCTCGGGGGTATTGCTTTAGCGGAGCATCGAGGGGTCGGCGATGCGTACACTCATGGCCAAATTGGTTCTTCAATAGTAATTTTCTTAGTTTTCGTATATGTAGAAGGATATCATAGCAATACGAAGTTGTAATTTTCTGAAATATTTTAATTTCGGGACATGTTTGCTGCCTCCTTTCAACTCAACGGAAATCGGGTTTGTCACGGCCATAACGTTTGGCAAGCTCCGAACGTGGGGCACAGCTCCGATATCTGTGTGACTGCCTCCCCCTCCTCAACTCATACTCTATCACTGTATCTCCCATTTGCCATTTCAGCTGTCAACATGTCTGTCGAAGTAATCAATACCCTTTCGCCGACCACCGGTGAAGTTGTCATTACCCGCAATGGCGTGTCTGCAGCCGACCTAGAGCTACTGCCCAAGGTGGCGACCGAGGCGTTCTCTAGCTTCCGCAAGACTACTCTCGAGCAGCGACAAGAGATTGTCAGAAAGTTCCTCAAGGGACTCGCCGATCGCGAGGAGGAGCTCGCCGAGGAGCTCACTGTGCAGATGGGCCGGCCAATTGCGTTTACTGGTAAAGAGATCACCACTGCTGTGAAGCGGGGTGAGTACCTCCTCAAAATCAGTGGTGAGGCTCTCCAGGATACGGATGGCGAGGCAGAGAAGGGATTCAAGCGCTTCATCCGCAAAGTCCCTGTTGGCCCTGTTCTAGTCATCTTTGCATGGAATGTGAGTTTTTCCTGGAAGTGGCAGGTGGCTGAGTTTGGCGACCTGGCATTTCGCAACCTCGAGAGTCTCGCGTGGATTAACATACGCCGCAGTATCCCTACTTAATTCTTGTCAACTCTCTTGTCCCCGCCATTCTGGCAGGAAACACTGTCATCCTCAAGCCTTCTCCCCAGACTCCCACCATTGCGGAGCGCGTGTCCGAGATTTTCACCGCAGCCAACTTGCCGCCCGGTGTCCTCCAGTACTTCCACTGCGGCTCGCCGAGCACCATGGAGACGATTGTGCGCGACCCCAGGATCGCGCTTGTGTGCTTCACCGGCTCTGTTGCCGGCGGTCTCTCCGTGCAAAAGGCGGCCGCCGACCGCGTCGTCAACGTTGGTCTGGAGCTTGGTGGCAAGGACCCTGCCTATGTCCGCGGCGACGTGGACATTGACTGGGCCGCCGAGGAGATTGTCGACGGTGCCATCTTCAACTCGGGCCAGAGCTGCTGCTCGCTGGAGCGTGTGTATGTTGACGAGAGTGTCCATGATGCTTTTGTCGAGGCCGTGCAAAAAGTGCTCAAGGGCTACAAGCTGGGTGATCCCTTTGACAAGAGCACTCATGTCGGACCCGTCATCTCGAGCCGATCAAAGGCTACCATTGAGAGTCACATCAAAGAAGCCGTTTCCAAAGGCGCAAAAGATGCGACGCCGGCCAATGCCACATTCGACAACCTACCAGCCAAGGGCAACTTTGTGAAGCCGACCCTGCTGACTGGTGTGGATCACAGCATGACTGTGATGACCGAAGAGACCTTTGGCCCCGTCATCCCGGTGATGAAGGTCAAGAGCGACGCTGAGGCCATTAAGTTGATGAATGACAGCGAATTTGGCCTCACCGCTAGCATTTGGACCAAGGATACAGACAAAGGGTACGAGCTCGCCGAGGACGTGGAGGCCGGCACCGTTTTTGTGAACCGGTGTGACTACCCTAGTCCGGTAAGTGACGCACAAGATCCTTGGGCAATGGATACGGCGATGGCCGTTGACCCTGCAACTTCCATGAGATGAAGAAATACAGTGAACAAAACCGGCCCAAGCTAATCTGTGTTGCAGGACCTTGCGTGGACTGGATGGAAGAACTCTGGCCGTGGCCAGACACTCAGCAAGTTTGGATTCGATGCCTTTGTCAAGCTCAAGAGCTTCCATTTGAAGGACTACCCGAAATGAGTGTAATTTCCAAGGCGAATTTATTATGAGGACTGCCCGCCGCATAGCAACGTGTTAGTAGCAGCAAAGCACCATGTGACGACGTCTATTTCGCATGGGTTTCTGTACAGTATCCAAGTGCCTTGATAATCCGCTTAGTCGATAACAGCCACCTCTGGTAGAACAGCTCCCTCCACTGCAACAGCCACGTGGCGCTCTGCTGCGAGCATCTGTTGCCGTGCTGCAAGCAATACTCGCAGAAAAGAGCCGAATCCGGGACCAGACTTGCCTAATAAACGAGGATTTCACCGCACGGCGCCCAACTTCGGATGAATGCTAGACCATCAGACTCTTTTCATTTATTACATTCCCAGAAATACTCGTCCCAGATGTTCCAGGTGTAGGTGAGCAACCCACCCTCGCTATTCGCCCCTTCTGTTTGGGAGATCGTGCGTCCTCCCAGCGCTAGTAGAGAATCATACAACAGAAAAAGAAATATCGCAGCAAAGAGCAGCTACCGGTTTGCAGGTATAAAAACAGGGCTAAAAGTATTTGAATAACCCTTATCGGGTAATGATATTTTCTATGCTTTATATATTCTGGAGTCTGGTTTTCGCCTGAGCCGCTATTCGAGCTCTACTCGTGACCATGTCAGTGAGTCGTAAACATGGCAGCGTATTGGTGCAGGCACAATATCTATGCCCAGTCACTATATCGCCAACTCCAATGAATGCTTGCATGACAGGCGTCTGTCAGTTCCAGAGCCGCGTACGACGTGGTTCCTTTACTCGGCTTGTGTGATGTTAACTATGCCCTGGAATGCGATCCATCACATTGCAAGGATTGCCGAGCCTTGCGACCGAGAGTTTTCCAGTGCCCTCGTGCCTCCCCAGAGTGTTGCTACCCTCGGTGGTGTGGTGTTTTTTGGTCCTTGTCGCGGGCAATATATCTGGTCAGCGTAAACTCTACCAGCATCCAGCGCCATGGTGGTATTGGCACGACTCGACACATCGCTTGACTCGCCGGAATAGAAACATGTAGACGACGTTGTCAGGAAAACAACACAGCTCGAATATCCTACGTGTGTCGGTTCAAGGCAACGAGGCCTTCTTAAGCTGGGGGATGTTGTCGCGGCGGAATTTGATGACGATGAGGGCATCCTGCCAAACTCAATGTAAGCACAAGATGTCGCCGAGAGTTTCTGACGGTTGCACGTCTTCGACGAAGATGTTCTTGGTGGTTCTCAAGGAAATACTGGCACCACCTATGGCGGGCAACTCGGGGAGAAAAACCGTGCAGGATCCTACGCCCGCCTCGGCGCGCAATGCCTTCGCAGTCGGCGCCATCGACGAGGACTGGCAGCTCGCAAGGCTGTCCAACTACGGGCCCGTCGTTGACATTCTGGCCCCGGGCATGCTCGTCCGCACCATCACGAGCACCGGGCCCGGGCCGATCGAAGGATCCGGAACATCGCTCGCGACCGGCTACGTCTCCGGCGTGGCCCTCTGTCTCGCGGCGCTGGAGGAATTCGCCACCGTTCAGGATCTGGTGGCCAAGCTCAAGAGCCTCGGCACGCCGGACAAGGTCAGGGCCACGTCGGATACCACCACTTGGCTCGCGGTCCCGCTGCCGCCCGACACTGCCAACTTGGTCGCCAACAACGGCGCCGACAGACGCGCCCCCGGCCTCAAAGCCGGCCTGGTGGTATTGCATTTCCCCCCAACTAGCGCCCGGTATCGCTTAGATCGGGGGCACGGAACCGCGTCGGATCCTCTGCAGCGCCGGTGAGGATTCGGGTAAGGACAAGGTAACGTGCTGGGTAGCTGCCGGAGCCAGCCAAGCCGTAGCAGAGGCTATGGCGGTCCTTCCCTTGCTCAACACACCTGAAACATCCTGCGAATAGCTAGTCAACAATAGAATGTTTCCATTTCCGTGATGGTTTTCCTGGTAATTGTTTACTCATAACAGCGACTAGCAGTGTACTTGCCAAGTTGAGTGTGAACCGTAGCTGCGCGATCCGACAGTAGAGTCTTGCGGGCTCTTTGCTCGAGGGCTCCATGTCTATCTAGAGGGCTGTGTGTAAGTTCATCTTTGTGCGTGAGTTGGTCGGGTTTAGCCGAGAGAGCGGCGCGGAAAGCCAAGGTCTCTCTAAAGGGAAGGTGAAAAAGAAGAAGTTGTCATTTAATGCCCTTGCTGTCGGCTATCTCCCTTCTCTATGTATTTCCTACGAAAGCCTATTCTAAGCTTTGTACCCCCTGGGAGGATTTCGGTCATCTGGGACCTTGATCTTATCCTGATAGTACGTCGGCGCGCTGCTATCCGCCCACGCGTCTTTGATGGCCTGAAGGATCGGCCTGCCCGACGCCGGCTTATCAAGATCTAAAGTCGGCTTAGGGATCTTCTTCTTCGCGTGCGTGTTGAAATACCCCGCGTAGGAGCCGTTCCAGAGGTAGTGCTTGAACTCGGAGGGGCTGTCCCACGCGCGCAGCCGGTCGCCCGTCTTGTCGGCCACCCACTTGAAGACGTTGGCGCCGACGTCCCAGCGGCCGAGTGTAGGCAGGCCCCAGTTAGCTGACACGGTCGCGATCTGGGAGTAGTGCGTGTAGAAGCTCTGGTCGGACGTGCCGACGAGGTCCTTCGGGATGACGTCGCCGAGGAGGATGCCCAGCACCCTGTTCCGGCCCTCGTACGTGTCCGTCTCGTCCCAGGTCAGAAACACAAGCGTATTGTTCGTAAATCTAGGGTCCTGCAGTCGAGGCTCTAGGAAGTAGCGGCACCACTTGCCCGACGTCCTGACGTCCGTGTCGTGCCCGTCCGAGGTCATGTTCGGGGTGATGAACATCCACTGCGGCAGGGCGTTGGCCGCGAGGTCCTTGTGGAACTCGGAGCGCCCCGTGTCCGTCAGCGACATGTTCTTCACGCGGGCCAGGCGGGCCGGGTCCTTGGTCACGCTCTCGTGCAGGATGGCCGGGTTGTGCTTGCGCACGTAGTCGTTGCGGCCGTTCTTGCGGTTCTTCCACTCGCCGCCCTGGAAGCCCGTGTACGGCATGTCCTCCATGTAGTGCGCCCAGGAGATGTTCTTGGACTCGAGCAGGTCGATGGCGGTGAAGACGTTGCGCGGCGCAATCATGGCGTCGTCGTCGTCGTCCATGCCGAAGTAGTCGCCGGCGATGCTGGCCATGTAGTTGCCCATGGAGGGGTGCGTGGCGGCCATGTAGTTTGTGAGAGAGATGCCCTTGGAGCGAAACCACTTGAAATTGGCTGTTTGATCGTGTCAACACGGTTCTTGGGGCGGTCGCAAGGTACAAGACGTGCAGGGTAGTGACGTACGATCCCCATATGACTTGTCATAGTCCTGGTTTTCAAAGAAGAATATTGCAATGCGGTCAAAGGCCTTGCCTGGAACAACGTTCTCAGCTCCGGCACCGGTTTTGCCGAGATGCACAATCCAGGCTGCTTTTATCCACCAATAAAACGCATGCAAAGATCATCCCAGGGCAGGAACTGAACCATCTGGGTAATGATGGACCATGATGGGAACGATCCTACTCTGTGGTTCTGCGGACATCTACGGTTTCCTCTGACGCTGCGATGGAACCTCGGTAGTTGTGGTATACCCATGAACAATTGTATGCGACTTCTGATACGCCAGGGTGCGAAGAACAAAATGCGCATTCTACCCGGTATTACGAGGACAAAGAACTGATTCAATGGACCACTACGGGCAATTGCTCGATAATGCGACAAAGCCTGGTTAGGCACTGTCAAGAGGTTGACATTGCAGATCGAATGGTGTATTACAGCGGTAGCTAGTTGGTAGACATCAATTACAAACAGCTAGCTGTATAACGTTTAAAAAGAGGCAGACTAAAAGATTTTTGCAGTACAATTTTCCCAGGCAGCTCCACGGTGTCTCTAGTTGGGCTTGGCTGCTCCGATGCTACCCCTGTTTTGCTTGACAAGCAAACTGTCACCAGCAGAGGTCAAGAACTAGGCAGTGGCCTCCCGACAGACCGCAATTGCTACGGTTGGTCCCCCTTCTCCCTGTATCTGAAATACTTCCCTGGACTTCGCAAAAGCTCGCAGCTACCTGCGAGTGACCCGCCGAACTTCGGGCCTCCCACGGCCACCAAAGACAACGAGTGTTGGTCTGCGGAGCATGTAAGTCGCGGGGTTATGGCGAGCGGAAGCGAGAAGAAGTACTCACGGCAGGGCTTGAACATGCAGTAAGGGGGCCGAATGATCGGGCGGCGGTGGCCCGTCACAGGCTTCACATCGACGGACATCGCCATGCATGGGTCGGTCCGCCGTGACGTACCCAAGAGGTCGGCCAGAGTGACCCGATAGACGAGGGTCTTTGTGACTGCCACCGCTATACCAGTGAGGTGATCTTCAAGGACTGGGAGCGGCGGTGCGTATGGTGGCTAATGACGGCGAAGCCTGAGTTCCCTGCAGCTCGCCGCCCGGTATCACGGACCCAGGGACCTGGTTGAGGTGAATCAGTTGTGTTTCCGTGGGCCACGACATCGTCGTGGCTGCCAAGCGCACCAACACACACAGCCAACTTTGACTTTTT
>LUFD01000914.1:70569-120693 GCA_003025255.1 Cordyceps pruinosa | reverse complement strand
GGGGGGGGGGGGGGGAAGATTTGCGTGAATCTACAATTCATGTGCCTCTTTTTACCAAAGGTTGTCTTTGGGGTTTACGCTTATGGTAGCAAATGTACTTGTACTCTAGATATTTAGACCGAACAAACAACCATCAACTTGTCTTGGTATATGCCGGCCGTGCTCGTATCGTTTGTGCTGCGTATTTGTTCCTACTTCGTATGTAGGCGCTCCAAGTCTAGTGTCACCTCGTCGACTTGCCGCCCGATTTCCTCGTGCGCCTTTGCCATTTCCCGCATCATTCTCTCCTTTGCGCTGTCGCCACCATCGTCAGCGTCCACGCCGTACTCCTTGAGCTCGCGCTGCAGGTTGCGCACCCTCTCCGCGCCGCGCACCCTGGCGTCCCGCAGGTGCGCGCCGTACGCGTGCAGCGCCGAGACGACCTCGGGCGCGTACAGCTGCGCCTGCACCGCCGCCAGCCTCTGCGCCGCCTCAGCCTCGCCGCTCCGCGCGAGCAGCGCCACCTCGGCGGCACGCAGCTCGAGCGACTGCGCGACGGGGCCGTGCTTCGCCTCGAGGCACCGCACGAGCTGCGCGAGGATCTCGGCGTGCATGTGCAGCAGCGTCGTCAGCGCGGAGGCGGCGCGCAGGCGCGCGGCGAGGAGCCCGGCGCGCGCGGCGGCCAGCTGGTCCCGCAGCGAGGCGTAGTCGTTCTCCAGCGCGGGGATGTGCCGCTGCAGCATGGACTCGTCGCCGGACGGGTGCGTGAGCCGCGTCAAGCCGAGCGCCGCGTCGTGCAGGTTCTTGGACACGAGGGATGCGAGGGCGGGGGCGAGCGTGGTGATGTCTGACAGGGGTTTGCTGTTGAGGAGTAGGGCGGCGGACTCGGGCGGGATCGGGGTCGAGGCGTCGAGGAGCGGCGGGAGGATGAGCAGGAGCTCGATGAGGGACTCGGATTGCTCGGCCTGTATCGAGTCGGCGGGGTTGTGGGAGCCGCTCGGAGCGCGCGACCCTGGGGCTGGGCGTGGTTGGTCGGCGGGAGAGGCTGTGGCGATGGCTCTTTGGAGCAGATGATGCTTTGCAGCTTGGAGGCGGTGCTGATCTGCTTTCTGTTTGTTGGAGGGGTCGGTTAGTGATGCCGTAAGGGTATACACTGCACGAACTGGCAGGTCGCTGGAGCTGTACCTGTCGGATGGCTTCGTTTTCTTTTGATTCTTTACTCCGTCTAAAAGTGCCGTCGGGATTTAGGATGGACGTTGTGATGGTCTTGTATAGTCTTGCGAAGTCGGGATTATTCTCGAGAACGTGTTGGTCCACAGGTGGAAACATGGTTGTTGTTGCAGCAGGAAAACAAATGGGTATCAATTGAATAAAGGAACAATGAGGAGGGACGGAGCGATGCTGAACATAAAAGGAGGAAAGAAAGAACGAGAACGGCGGGAGAATGAGTTGGAGAGTAAGTTTAATGTGCCGACTTGCTTGACATCGCTGCCCCTCGGTGTCATTCGGTGGAGACAGCTGGAGCTACCAGGGCCGGCAGCCAGCCAAAATGAGGCCCGGATCATTAGAGCTTCCGAAAGGGCCAAAATTATCCTCCATGAAGGAGGCACTCAACAGTCATCTCCATTGGCGAGTCGCGACTCGAAGCAGCTGTGCCAGCTCCCATTATACAAATCCCGGTCAATTTTTTCATGCGATGAGGTTTTAACGACCACAATCGATACACCGACGTTGACAACCCGAAAGCGGACCCTAGGAAAGCAAGCTTCTTGCAGCTGTTTTCCACTCCCCCCCGTTTTCGCCGACCATGGCCTTCAGACTCTCTGCAACGCGGCCAATCCTCTCACGAGCGACGCAGTGTCTGCTCTCAAACCGACCGACGACGACTCCCTTCCTCACACCCGCCGCCGCCGCCTCTAGCCATGCCTTCTCGACGACGCCGGCGGTGCACACCAAGACGGTCAAGGCGCACCGCCTGCCCGCGGAGCTGATCCCGCCGTACCCATACGGCGAGCGGCGCGTGTACAAGCAGTCGAACCGGGGCCTGTACGGCGGCGCGCGGATCCGGTACGGCAACATCGTGGCGGGCCGGGGCAACAAGACGCGGCGGGCGTGGCGGCCGAACGTGCACGTCAAGGCGTTCTACGTGGCGGCGCTCGGCGCGCGCGTCAAGACGCGGCTGACGCTGCGCGTGCTCAAGACGATCCGCCGCGAGGGCGGCCTCGAGAACTACCTGCTCAAGGGCAAGCCCGCGCGCCTCCGCGAGCTCGGCCCCGGCGGCTGGAACCTGCGCTGGCTGCTGATGCAGAGCCGCGCCGTCCAGCGCCGCTTCAACGAGGAGCGCGTCGCGCTCGGCCTGCAGCCCCGCCCCGTCGAGGACCGCGACGACCTCATCCGCTTCGCGCTCGACTTCGCCACCCCGGGCCCGCTGGCCGCGCGCAGCCAGGAGACGCTCGAGCAGCTGCGCGCCGCGTTCCGCGGCGGCGTCGTGCTCGGGAGCGAGGATCTCGCCGCCGTCGAGGGCGTCGAGGAGCTGTCGGACGAGGAGGAGGCGAGGCTGCTGCAGCAGCTGGACGAGGCGGACGCGGCCGAGGCTGCGCAGGCGGAGACGCAAGCGGAGCAGAAGCAGCCGCGGCTATAAAGAAAGAGAAAGGGAGCGAGGCAGCTGCGATCCCTCGTATTGAAAAGCAATGGGACGAGGCGTCAGCCGCATGTATTCTATAACACCACATGACACTCAATGTACAACTCTAGATTTAGCTTGCATGCTGAAAGTGTTGTGGTATTGTAATCTATTCACCATTTTTAACGCCTAGATATTTCTATATAACAGACAGCTGCGTCTGCCCGGAAAACATCACCCTGCCATTTGTTGTGCGCCAGTTAAGAATCCGAAACAAATATTAACAGTTCTGATCTTACGCTTCTACTCGAAGCGAAGATCCCAGCCAATCTTGGGGCCAAGCTTGGGCAGCTCCTCGGCCACGCTCTGAACATCCTTGTCGCCACGTCCGCTCAGGCAGATGACAATGTCCTCGCCCTTGTTCATGGTCTTGGCGAGCTCGATGCCACCGTAGATGCCGTGCGCAGACTCGAGAGCCGGGATGATACCCTCCAGCTGGCTGCACAGCCGGAAGCCAATCAGTGCCTGGGCGTCGTCGGCCGCGATGAACTGGGCGCGACCGCTGTCTTTCCAGGAGCTCAGCTCGGGACCGACACCGGGGTAGTCGAGCCCGGCGGAGATGGAGTGCGTCTCGGAAATTTGGCCGTGCTCGTCTTGAACGACATAGGTGCGGACACCGTGCAAGACGCCCTTGGTACCGGCGCTCAGGGGAGCACCATGTCTGCCCGTGCCAATACCCTCACCGCCAGCCTCGACGCCGAGAATCTTGACGCTTGTGTCGTTGGCGAATGGGTAGAACATGCCGGCGGCATTGGAGCCACCGCCGACACAGGCAACGACGGCGTCAGGAAGCTTACCGCGCTTCTCCATCATCTGCTGCTTTGTTTCCTCGCCAATAACAGACTGCAGAGTGCGCACAATGGTGGGGAAGGGGTGCGGGCCAATGGCGGAACCGATGATGTAGTGAGTGGTGTCGAGCTCGACAACCCAGGCACGGAGGGCCTCGTTGACCGCATCACGAAGAGTCTGGCTGCCAGCGGTGACGGGGACAACCTTAGCTCCCAGAAGTCTCATGCGGAAAACGTTGAGCGCCTGGCGGCGAACATCCTCCTAGCTAGTGTATCAGTAAACAGTGCGGGCAAAGTGGGATTAACAGAATATGGCGACTTACAGCACCCATGTAGACTGTACACTCCATGCCAAATTTGGCGCAGATGGTGGCAGTGGCAACACCGTGCTGGCCAGCACCGGTCTCGGCGATGATCTTGGTCTTGCCTAGACGCTTGGCGAGGAGAAGCTGACCAATAGCATTGTTGATCTTGTGGCTGCCGGTATGGTTCAAGTCCTCACGCTTTAGCCAGATGTTAGCACCTCCAGCGTGCTCAGTCAGGCGAGTAGCCAGGTACAGTTTGGATTGACGGCCCATGTAGTCGTAGTAGGAGCGAATTTCGTCCCAAAAGACGGGATCATCTTTGATTTTGTTGAAGCCATCTTCAAGCTGGGACAAGCAGTCCATCAAGCTCTCAGGGACAAACTGGCCGCCAAACTCGCCGAAGCGGTCGGGGATCTTGGCGTGCATGGCAGCGAGCTGAGCAACCAGTTCGCGGTCCTTCTCGGGGGTGATGGTAGCCTGGGCCAGAGTGGCTTCGCTGTTTTGGATGTCCTGGGCAGCGACGCTGCTGGCGTCGGCCGCAATCTGCTCGATGGAGCGCCCACAGAGCTCGGAGCAGAAGTTTTGCACGTCGTCGCAAATCTGGCCGGAGGGTGCGTTGCCAATGGTAGTGATGATCTGACTTCCAACGACGACACCGTCAGCGACGGAGGCAATGCTCTTGAAGTGCTCGCTGGTGCTAACACCGAAGCCAACAGCCGCGGGCATGTTGCCGCTGTAGGTCTTGACGCGGCTAAGGAGCTCGGGGATGTTGGCGCTCAGGGTGCCGGTGGCTCCGGTGACGCCCTGTCTCGAGACGACGTAGATGAACGAGTCGGCCAGTTGGCAGAGGATCCTCATGCG
Source organism: Cordyceps pruinosa (assembly GCA_003025255.1). Classification (NCBI taxonomy): domain Eukaryota; kingdom Fungi; phylum Ascomycota; class Sordariomycetes; order Hypocreales; family Cordycipitaceae; genus Cordyceps; species Cordyceps pruinosa. The sequence continues at coordinate 116,077 of LUFD01000914.1, read as the reverse complement.
GGCGTCTGATGTGGCGGGGGCGATGAGGGGAACGTAGGAGAGGCCGCCCTTGGTGCAGAGCTTGCGGAAGGAGATGGACTCCTCGGGGGGCAGATCGACAACGATGAAACCATTGACGCCGGCGGACTTGCAGTCAGCTAGAAGCCGTTCTTCACCGTAGTTGAGAAGGGGGTTGTAGTATCCCATGATGATGACGGGAACGCTCAAGCCCTTGCTGCGAGCATCGCGAATAATTTCGAGAGTAGATGAAATCGTGACGTCGTTGTTCAGCGCAATCTATAATGGTGTTAGTGCGACGGCTCCAGCATTGAGGATTGGCAGTCAAGTTGCATACGGCGTTGGCTTTTTGAATTGTCGGACCGTCGGCGATGGGGTCCGTGAACGGAGATCCGACTTCGATGACATCTTGAAAGCAGTTAGCTAGCTGGCGTGTGGTTACGGCTCCAGGCGGCAACATACCGCATCCGCCCTTTTGCATGGAAAGGAGGATCTCTGGCGTGTCTTGAGGCCGAGGATATCCAGCGGTGACATAGCCGACGAGGGCAGGCTATTTGGAGAGGCGGCAATGGTTAGCAGTGACCATGGTCTCTTGAACCCCGCGGTTGTGACGTACTCGCTTCTGGGCCTTGCAGCGCTGAAATGTTTGCTTGATGGCCTCCATGGTTGCTTGACGAGAAAATAGGATCAAGACTGGAAACAAAGGGCGAAAGACAAAGAATTGGCTCAATGGACTGGACTTGCACCTGGGGGCTGTGAGCTTTGAAATATATGTCGAGGCGCAGATTGGAGTGGCGCTTTTTTCCGTGCCATGCCACCCCGCGCCCGCAGCTTGGTGGTGTTTCCACCAGCAGAGCTCCGTGGGCGAAACCGGAAGGGTAGCCTCCGCCACTCACCCGTGCGCTAGCCATGCAGGTTGCCGCACTCCGTTCCTGCACTGTGCATGCTAGTGCCGGACTTTCCAAAAGAGGCAAGATGCGATGCTGGCCTCACAACACAGTCACAGTCAGGCACAGTCACTCGCTATCCCACACGTCGGCTGGAACCATCTCGTTGTATTCAACCTAGAGCCTCCATAGCAAGGCTTTATGAAAAGGCAACTCGAAAACTCCCGCCAAGAGAAGAAGAAACGCCGCTTTTTTTTTTCTTTTTGCTTTCTTTTTGCAGTGTACAAAATGAGAAAACATAGATGAACCACATGTATCATGTCCAATCCCCAACTCTTCAAGGCGGGGTAAAGCAAAAGCCAGAACTATGTAAAGAACAGAGAAAATCACCTCCCCTTTATAATCATCGCTGTAAAGGAAATGTACCCAAAAGTCTAGTCCCCAACGCCGACACCAGGAGTCGATCGTCCCAGTGCATTACCTGCCAGCAGCATTACCACACATCACCAAGTCAGTGCGGAAAAGCACTGCCCTGTTAATAGTGCCCGTTCGCCGCGCCCTTCTCCTGCTGCAGCACATGCCTTGGCCGAGCACCCTGATCTCCAAAGTCCCCGAACTTTTCGTTCACGACGCCGCTGCTTTGCGGAGATCGGGGAGCCAGCGGCGGCCGATCATCACCAGTGTACCGCATTGCTTCCTGCGACTGCCCTGCACCCGGGGTCGCCATACCCACCAGCGTGCGGACTACACCCATTAGGACAACAATAACGTACACGAGAAGAATGCCCGTGGAAATCAGGGCCTCCTGAACAATGTTTCGGAGCAGCCAGTTGACCACGTGGTTGATTGCGCCGCTCACTTCGTCCGTGGTCACAGTCGAGGGCGACGCAAGGAAGCTCTTGAGGTCGGAGTCGCCAGAAACGGACTCGTTGGCGCCCTGACTGAATGTGTCATTCGGAAACCGGGGGAAGTCGACGTGCGCATGGTCGTGTACCCATGTCAAGCCCTTCTGAACGCCCTCAATCTTGAGGCCGATAACGCAGTGGAGGACAGCCTTGATCGGCTCGAGGAGAATTGTGCCGTTAAACACAGTTTCAAGACCCTTGTTCATGGTGTTCACGAAGGTGGTAATGGTGTTGTTGACGGCATCGGTGGCATTTGTCACGTATCCCAACACGTCGTTGTTGATTTCGTCGTTGAAACCAATGACAACACTGTTCGCGTCATTGGCCCAGTCTGCCGATACCTGCTCCAGAGACTTGACCACATGATCAGCAAAAGCGCCCACCTTCTCCGTGATTTCGGGGACTTCCTTCTGCACAGCCTTGAGCAGTATCCACTGGCAGAAGCAAGAAAAGAACCCAGCCATGGCGAGGGACAGAACGAAAAGAGCTGGGGGAGACGTAGCGTAGGCGACACACCATCTCATCAGAATTTTTCTGTCTCCTTGGAAGCGGGACCCAAATTTAATACCGACTCGGGCGGTAAGCGGCCGTGATGCAATGTATACGACATCCATGGGATCGAATCGGTGCTTTTCGATGAGATCGCAGTGCTTCTGCCGACGCTTCCATCGGTACGTCTCGAAAGCAGCCATAGGTGCGATGGCAAGGACAGCGAGCAGGCTGAGAACCACAAGGAAGATGATCTTGGCTTTGCGGATGAGGTCGAACAACTTTTGGAAAAAACCGCTAAGAGTGTCATTATCGGAGCAAAATGTCATCTTTTTCTTTTGTGCCAGTGGAAAGATGTCCTTCTTGAAGGTCCAGTCTCCGTACGACTCGTTCAGGGCTTCACGAACGAGATTGAAAGGGAAAGAGACCGCCTGGGTGGTGAGATTTTGGACATCCTCAAAGGTAGGTAGATCTTTGTCGAGTTGTTGCACATCCTTCACGAAACTGTCCGGGTTGAGATCGAATCCCTTGAGCTTCTCCATTGGCTTCGAGAAATCAACCTTGGGGATGTCGGGAATCAACTTTCCAAAGACAGAGTTTTGGATTCCCTTTGTCACTTTATTGATAGCAGATTCCAAGTCGCCTGATATCTCTTGTATTTCTTTGGTGGCGCCATCAATCACGTCGTTGAAGGCCTTGGTAGCATCTTTCGCGACAGATGCCACCACCTCTAAGCTGCCGTGAACCATCGCGGTAATGAGACAAACATAGGTGCCAACCAGGAAGTTGATGTAGAAGACGATCATTACAGGAACAGCTTGCAAGATGAGATCCAGCATCTTGACCATTCCATGTACAGCCTCCTGCATACCTTTGGCCACCAACGCATTCACGCCAGCGGACAAGTAGTGAGGCATCGAGGCCATGGCACTCCCGACATCTTCAACCTTGCTGCAGGCCGCGAGCGCCTTCGTCTTGGCGTCGCCGACGTTCTCATTGAGCTGGGTAATGAGAAAAACGACACGGACGAGGACGAGGAGAAGCAGTATGGTCCAGCGATTGAGCCAGATTTGCGACATCTGAGACCGAATGCCGAGGTATGGGGTAACCCCCGAGTACGCCACCGGACGAGAATCAGAGTTCGGGGGATGATCCAGATTCTCGTACGGATCAGAGCGCAGAGTGGGCGGGACCTCAGGATACGACGACGCCTGGTCGTCATGTTTCCGTGAGGAAAACATCGTGATTCTCTTCATACTGTTAATCGTGGAGTTTGGAAGAAGAAATGAGTGTCGGTGTATGCGTTCGAAGATAAATGGGTGGTCGAGTATGACAAGCGGTCGTAAGAGTGTAAGAGGGTAGGTTGGGTAGGTTTGTGTTCCTGGTCTACAGTGAACAACTGGCGGCTCTAGTCAGACGGCCCTGGGGTGGAAATGCGACGAAGAAATGGGAAGACGAAAGGAGGGGAAGATCACATTGACCTCATCCCACTGAAGCCCGTGTGGTCAATAATATTAGACGAAGGAAAGGGAAAGGGCAGAAGGGGTTTATGCGCGATGAAGGGGACGGAGAGAGAAGACCAAGGCATGTAGGAGGGAGAGAAAGGGTGGTGGCAGTTGGACTAGATACTTGGTATTCTTACCAGACGTCTCCACGGCGGGAGAGACAAAACGGAAAGCAACGAAACCGCAAAGCCCCTGGCTGTGGTTCTGCTTGGATTCGCACGAGGTCGATTTGCTGGTAGTGCTGCGTGTAAGCGCCGGGCGTGCGGGTGGACCAGTCAGAGTGCGCCGTCGTGCCAGCGGCAAGCACTTCTCAAACGCAGGCTGGCCAGGCTATTTTGGTAGCACTGGAAACAGAGGGAAAGGTGCCTCTGCTGGGGGTACGATGTCCTCTCTCTGTTTTTGCCCGAAAAACGGGAGGAGAGAAAGAATGAAAGAAAGTATGCTCCTTTGATTGTCTTCGTGCACAATAGAGGGTGGCGCGAACAAGACGAGTAGGTTGACAATAGGCGGCTGGAGCGTGATTCAACTAAATGAATGCGCCACGACAGCGGGTCAATATACTTTTTTTTCTTGTTGAGAAGCGGCCTGTAGAACGCAGCAAGCCGGGAACAAGGCAGTGCTGAAGATTCCGTTTCTATCCCAAACGTGCAAGGGGGTTCACCTAGGAGCGGCAAGGGATTCTTTGCAGGTGCCCATCGGTCCAAGGCCATCTCGCGAGACTTGTGCGGGACCGTCGCCCTGCTTTATTCCACAGGACGAGCTGCCACGATGCGCCGGGAGGGTATAGATGCACACTGACGCCATGACTACATCGGCCGCCCGCCCTGCTGCGGCTTCAAGGCTCGTACCTGGTACCTGCGTACATGGGCTTTGGAGACGAGACACGTACGGGGCCCGATGCCGGGCGGCTGGTTGGAGGGTAGCGTTTCTTGAACAGACGTGAGCGACGTGGGTGGCTCGGTAGTGAATGGGTGTTGTCGTTGGCGCCGGGCTGGGATTCGCTGCCACCCAATCAATGGCGGTGAGGTGCCGCAGAGACCCTGGCCGCCTCTGCAGGTGAAGCTGACTCTGTGCCCCGTCAATAGCGTGTTTGTATTGTGAGCCGCTCACTGCAGGCTCAGTCATTGTCGGACAATACTAAGCAGTGAAGATATGCATCGTACCTATTGTCCACGAAAACACTTGAGCAAGGAAAACGGCCAAAGGCTGCGCACTTTGAGCACCTACGGCCCGTCCCAGCTACCGCCTGCAAAACGGGGTTTGGTCTCGAGTGGCGCGGCGCAAGCTCGCCACACTTAGTCTGCCCTACCACGGAAATGTACATGGCCCTCCATACACTGACAAGTATCCAGTCAAGTACCTGGTTCCATCCTGCCAGCCACAATGGCGAAAGCGTAGCGCCGACACCGATTGCCGTGCCCACAGCATCAATCCACACACCAGCCCTTTGCCCCCAAATCCAGCTTCCTTTTCTTGCCATCTGACTTGGTAGTACTAGGTACCTAACTACCTTACTGTGTTGCTGCTTGGTTGGTCCGCCGCCAGCTTGCTTGTTAGGGCCAGGGGCGCAAACAGGATTTCATGTTGATTGCCCGTCTATTATTGTGTCACCTGCCAGTACTTGTTAAATGAAAAGACGTCGTTAGCCGTTGATCTACGCGATCGCTCCTCTGTCAACTACTACCTGGTACATCTACCTCCTCTTTGGCAGTCGCCTCTGTTTATGGCTCACGCTTACAGCCGGCTCCATGGTAGCGAGACAGACACAGCCATCAAGCAAGAACAGCCAGAACAAAATACGGCATCGGTCGAGCTAGAGCCTGCCTGCGATTGCCGAACGCACTCGGAACCAAGCCTACGCAAGCCGGCCGTCAACAAGACGGCACCTTGGCCCAGCAGCAATGAAGACGGCAAGGAACCCGGTGACCTCCCACCCTTGTTCCGGTTCCATCGATAGGCCATTCATTGGGAGGCTTCCATACGACGTCACATCTCGTCTGAACATCATCAGCCCTACGCGCCTCCCGAAACTGTCGCCATGAGTGAGACAATGGGCCACCCGCAAGGCCGGTTCAGCACCAACACACACCTCAAGCAATCGAATTGCGTGGACTAAGAAAAACCCTCAGCGACAAGAGAGGTGCTTCTGGGACTGTATGTAACACCTCAACCAACTTCGCCGCAGATACCTTCCGCCCAGCCACAGCAATATTGTTCACAGTGCGGCAAGAATTCGGTCCCAGCTAATTCGTATATTCGCTTGCGTACCCCCGAACGATAACCAGCAGACAAGGCAAAACAGTACTGCTAGTTCAAGTGCTATTCACTAGCTAGAGCATCGCGAACACCCCTTGCATCTGATCCCTTAACCGCCAGGCGAAACGACAACATCTATCCTCCTAAAAGCCCGGTACTTCTTTCACCAAGAAGACTCCGTAGGCGCGGGTAAGCCTGGAAGCATTACCTGACAAGGCAAAAGATATTGCAGTCTATCCGAGTTCCTTTCTGAGCAAGTGGTTCCATAACGGTTCATTATACCAAAGCCAAATTGGCAGCATTCTGAATGCATAGAAGTCAAAGTAACCTGAACGCCAATCTCGTCATCCTCAGCCGGTGAGCTCGATACCACGCTCGCAGCACTCAAGCGCTGCCGAATGTATTCTCGCCGGAGTAGGTGATGTAGAGGAAGCCGTCCTCATCCTTATGCTCTTCGTAGATGCTGCTCATGAGAGCTGCCGTGGGAGGAAGAACTTCGTCAACGAAGATGAAGATGGCCTTCTCGGGAGACAGCTTGATGCGCTTGCGGATGACATAGACAAACTGTCCAACGGTGAGATCCGAAGGCACGAGGTACTTCTTCTTATCGATGGTGGCGATATCGCTCTTCTCGACCTTCTCGCAGATGACCTAAGGGTGAGGCTGTTAGCACAGATACTCGAGTCGGTGAGGATGTGACATCTGCATCCAACCGTCTGGGCGTCGCCAGTTTCTCAATGGAACTGAAGGTGCTGGCAGACAGCAACCAGTGGTTTGGTCGCGATTCTACTGGTGATGCAAGACAAAGGAGACTCGGCACTTACGGGAATGCGGTCGGCGTATTTCTGACGGATGCGCTCGGCTTCGGCCTTGCGCTTCTCAAAGGGGTGCTCGTCCTTGAATTTACTGCGCATGTTGGGCAGATAGGTCGTACAGACGGGTAAAATAACAGTCGATATGTGTTCACTTTAGAGAAGCGGCAGGAGAGAAATGGGGCAGAGGCGCGATGGTTGTTTGTAGAGGTCAAGTTCTAGGCAGCGGTAAGGCGGGCGGCGGAATGGGTGGAGGAGAAGAGGGGCGCGGAGGAAGAGTGACGACGCCGGAGTACCTGGAGTCAGGCAGGCAGCGAATGGCGAATGGCAGGCGGCCAGGCCAGAGCATCAGGCACGAGGACGAATGGCGCGGGGCTGTGGCGCTAGCTGCCTTCGGCGTGCTGGGACAGTGTGAATCACGGTCCGCAGCTGACGCAGTCAGCCCTCAATGTGCAAATCAGGCGCATCAGAAAAGCGGCGACTGCGCCGGTGCAATAGTCATAGGTCGCTTGAGTGATAAAGCCCAGTTACGGGAGGGATGGCCAATAGAGGTTGCGGTGTTCTGACGTTTATTGCCAAACCACTTCCACTCCATTTCGTGTTTGTGGGCAATCAGCCATACCGCAGTGTCGCGGTGTGGACGCCCGCTACCTTCGACTTGCTTTCAAGATGAACAAAACAATAAATACTGAAACGCCCACTCCGGTCGTTGGGCTATTCTCGAAGGTTGTTCCGACTCAGTGTGTCATAGACTAGACGGCTTGAGTCGGCTGGATTACAAACCAGTGCGGCGACTGAGCCTCCTGGCTTTGCTGACAGAGTGTCTCAACAACGGACTCACAAGAGAATGGATTTGAACGTTTCTAGAAGATCAGAGAACCAACTTCTCTATTCCGCCACCCAATAAAGCGGCAACCTTGGAAATTATCATCATTAACGCGGCTCGTTTCGCGTGGACGTACAGTGCGAATTTGCGTTAAGCTACTTACATACATGCCTCGAGCTCTCAGCTCGGCCCCACCAGCAAGATGGAAGCTGCTGAGTCGAACCGAGAACCACGCCACTGGAAAGAAATCAGTCCACGCTGAATAGCTTGGATGCTGCGTCTCAATTGTCCCGCTCCTTAAGTATTGGAACTTCCCTGGATACAAGGCTGTTTTGGATCGACCGTATTCAAGTATGCAGGCACTTAAGGGCATCAGTCGATATATTGGCCAATCCAGCTGACAGGGAGAATCGCAGTATATCCGCATCACCACAATGGCAACGGGGCGACAAGGCCAGCGTGTGCTGTCAACGCTACACAATGGAACACGGCAATCATTCCGAGGCCACTGCGCCAACACCACTAGGATGTTCTCAAACAACCAGAATCCTGCAGCCAGGCGACCACGCGGGACGACTTGGTTGACAGCTGCTGCAATTGGCTTCGCTGTCCCCCTAGCCTACCAATTTTACAGCATTGTATGATATACTGGCCGCTATGACGTTCAAATCAACGAGCTAACTTGTACTTCGACTAGAATGCCCAGGGCAGTGCGAAGCTCGACGCCGCGTCGCTCTTCGAGATGGATATGCGAACGAAGAGAGAAGAAGGTTCCGTCGGCGATAATTCGCCGATGCGACTGCGGATGGAAAAGTTTGTCAAAGAACAGCAACAAGATATTATCAAGGCCATTGAAGAAATTGATGGGAAGAAGTTCTTCCAAGACAAGTGGGACCGAGACCACGGCAATGGAGGCGGCATCACTGCGGTGCTGCAAGATGGCAACGTCTTTGAGAAGGCTGGAGTTGCTGTTAGCATTATCTATGGTACTCTGCCGAAGGCTGCCATTGAAAGAATGCGCGCGGACCACAAGAATCTTGCAACCAATGTCGACTCCCTTGACTTTTTCGTTGCCGGTCTTAGTCTCGTGTTCCACCCGAAGAATCCCATGGCGCCGACGGTTCACTTGAACTATCGCTATTTTGAAACGGCAAACCCTGATGGCACCTCCCAGGCGTGGTGGTTTGGAGGCGGTAGCGATCTGACCCCGTCATATCTCTTCGACGAAGACGCCATCCACTTCCACAGGTCACTCAAGGACGCTTGCGACTCCCATAGCAAGGACTACTACCCTCGTTTCAAAAAGTGGTGCGACGAATACTTTTACAACAAGCACCGCAAGGAAAGCCGCGGCGTTGGTGGCATCTTCTTTGACGATTTGGACGAGACGGAGCGCGACCAAGAAAACACTTTTGCTTTTGTACAGGACTGCCTCAAATCGTTCTTGCCTTCATATCTCCCCATCTTGGAAAAGCGCAAGGACATGCCGTTCACCGAGAAGGAGAAGGAGTGGCAGCAGATCCGCAGAGGACGTTACGTCGAGTTCAACTTAGTGCACGATCGCGGCACCGCGTTCGGGCTTCACACCCCTGGGCCGCGAGTCGAGAGTATTTTGATGAGCTTGCCACGAACTGCTTCATGGGGTTATATGCATATCCCTGAGCCTAATAGCCGGGAGCAGCGTCTGGTTGATGTTCTTCAGAAGCCCAAGGAATGGGTTTAAACCGCGATTCGACTGTTGGACGCGGTTGCCGGACACGCAAACAAGCTGTAGAGTAATCAATGTAATATTTTGTAGCATATAAACTTTGCTTAGGACCGGTGCGCTAGTGTACGTTTCCTATACATTGCAGATACTATCATTCATTTTCTTGATTCCGTATGAAATCGTGTGTTGGAGGTTATTATGCACGGCCGCTTGTGGTGGAGACTTGGCCATCACCAACTTCATCAGCTACATCTACAGTCAGAATGCCAGCATGGGCTGACCATCGCCTTCGCGAAACCACTGAATACACAATCCAGTCACAGGATGGTCTGTAAACTAAGTCTCTAGCAATACTAAGGGCAGTGAAAGATGTCGGGCACGCTCCCATCGCAGCGCGACTTCTTGAGCAACCTTGTGCACGCATTGCGCGAATCGGCACTCGACGACCTCAGCAGCAGTGAAGCCGCTGCTGCCACGAGCGCAGGCAGGCGACACTCTTCGCCGGCCGCGGGTACGTGGGACTCGCCGCAGCGCAGGAAGCTGATCCTGACGCTGCACGTCGTCTTCCCCGGCATGCTCCTCCCCGCGCTGGACCTGCTCGACAGGAACCTGGTGCGGCGCCTCACGCTGGACACGGCCCCGCCCGCCAGGGACGCTGGGGAGGATGCCGCCCGCCCCTCTCCGGCCGCGCAGAGCGAGGTGCTGGGGCGGATACCCGGGGCGGCGCGCTCGTCTGTGTACACTGTCCGGTCCGCGGCCTCCACGAGGCCCCGGCGAGGCGTGGCCGCAGCCGCGGCCGCGCGCGCGTATCTCGTGCACCTCGAGGCGTGGAACTGCTCCTGCGCCGGATTCGCGGTGGACGCGTACGCTGCCGGTGGCGGGCAAGGGCCTGCGGAGGGGCCGGCGGTGGAGGCGGCGACGCGGACGAGTAGGTTTGGCGGCTTGACCACGACGAGCTGGGACGCGCATGGGGCTGAAACCACACCATGCTGTAAGCATCTACTGGCGTGCCTCTTGGTGGATGAATGGGAAGAGCTGTTCGCCGGACACGTGGAGGACAAAAGGTGCACAAGAGAGGAGCTGGCGGGCGTCATCGCGGGGATTTAGAAGGTTCGGAAGTGACGGTACCAGGGGCGTTCGTCTTGCTGTTAAAAAAACAGCACTGGGTTTGTGTATCACCCTAGTCTAGCAGCTTTTGTTTCTTTTCTTTTTCAAAAAATTATAAAGTGTACAGTAAAGCAACTCCATCATCTCGTCAAGCTGTAAGCTGGTATTGATTGCCTTGGCCGTGTCGCCGATAGGGTGCCTATCGGGGCTGCATATCCTCCTCAATATCCAAGCCTTATTTCTTCTTGCCCTTTGACTCCTTCTCCTTCTCACCATCATCCTTGGGGTCTGTGCTCGACTCGCCAGAGCCATTGGCCTTCTTCTCGTCCTTTCCGTTGACCTCATCCTTCTTAGCGTCCTTCTCCTCCTGCTGCTGGCGGTTCTGGATCTTGTTTTCTATCAAGTCGTGGAATGCAGTGATGGCACGAATCAAGCTGCTGAGGTAGATTGTCATGAGCTGGTCATTGGTCTTGACACTCATGGCGTGAGCAAGTTCGCTGCCGCTGGACTTGCCATCGGTCTCGGGAGTGGAGAGGTTGGGCAGCAGGTTGAAGACGTCCTGGAGGTTGCCAAGGATGGCATGATTCACGGGAAGCTGGCCATCGAGTACTTTTTGCAGATAAACACCAATATCGCGCAGACGCAAGTGGAGGCCCTGGAGTGACTGAAGCTGATTTGTAATTCGTGTGGACAGTGTGCCAACAGCGACGTCGCGGATATCTCGTAGAAGGTGCTCGACGCCAATCTCCTCTGCTTCTTCAGCTTCGATTATCGATGGGGTGTGGAAAAACGTCCGTGTAGTCGTAGTACCGTCCTATTCCTGTGTTAACAAAGGGTGGATGTCATCTTGTTATTTGACAACATACATCTTTGATCTCTTCGACGGCGAAATAAGCGTCGGTAGGCACACCAGACTCCTTTGGCTGGACATCGATAATTACCAGTAAAGGGTTTGGTGTATAGCGTTTAAAAAGCTCGTTGATCTCCAGATCGGATGCGCGCAACTTAGGGCCGGAGTGGTACCAGCCTATCAGCTTCTCCCGCGCATTGATCTTTTTGAACATGTCGTTCATCGACTCGACGTAGTTGTGGTCGAGGAACCACACGGACGGGTCTCTCTCATCCTCTTCGAAGGGAACTGAAGGTAAATGGATTTAGCTTCTAGTGTGTATTAATGCTTTCGATTGCTATCTGTAGCACAGCAGAACGTACCTGCAAAGCTGTTCGACACTCTCACATTCTTGCCGTCATTCTGGCCGAGCAAGACACCGACGACTCTCTTCTTGGTCTTCTTTGGATCGGTGCGGTTGTAATGATCGACAGCGGAGAGAAGAACGAGGGGTGCAACTGATACGTTACGCGTCACGAGCGAGAGCGTCTCAGCAGTTGTTGTTGGCATTGTGGGCGGTTGGCGCAATAGGCTGGATGCTTGCGATGTGGGCAGACTCGAGATGGGCAGTGAACTGCTGGGTGTGATAATCAAGCGTCGTGACGGGCGAATTGGGCACCGCTGAATTCAATGCGGTCCGCGGCTTGCGCTAAAGGTGCAGCCTGTTCGTGTGCGGCGCTGATTGTGCTGTGCGGTAAGATGTAGATTGGAAGCTCACCTGGTCAGTCCGTCAACCGATGGCGAGGACGGCAGGCAGCTAGTGGATACGCATGTCCCTCGTTAGTCAACCGCCGCCAAAACGCAGTGCCAGCGCCGCTTTAAGGCGAGCTTGGTACCACCATCAGCCAAGCTGTACATGCAGTAAGCAGAAACCCCTGGGGTTTATTACATCAAAGTAACATTATCGAAAGGCAACACTAGAAAGGCCGAAGTGATATATAGCTCTCAAGATGCGCGGCTAGCACCCCCGAAATAGCATGCTGTGCCAAGATGCCTAGTCGCCGCTTTAGACAAGCATCCAGGTACCCAGCTACAGAGATCATGTTATTTTGCTTCAGAAGCCAGATTCCATGTTTCCCTGATAAGATCGGCAGCTTTCTCTCCAATTCCAAATGCAGGCATTTGCGTATGACCACCGTGGAGAATCGGCATGATGCTGACATCAACAACCCGGAGGGATTTCACCCCCTTCACACAGAGATTGTGGTCGACAACGGTGCGCTCATCCGACAGATCCCCCATCCGGCATGTACCGGACGCATGATAACCTAGCAATTCGTCAGCGCGGTAGCCGACGCTGTAGTTTCAGTGAAGTGACTTACATGTTGTTGCATTTTCCTTGACATACGGCACCCAGTCCGCACGCGAAGAGAATGTGTGGTGCATGGCTTCGGGTGGCCAGGAACCACCGATGATGTCCTTCGTTCCAGATCCTTGTGTTACAATTTCATTCCCAAATCGGCACCCTTCTGCTAAAACTTCCACATCCAAAGGGTCAGTCAAATACTGGCAGTCAACAACGGGTGCAGATCGCGGGTTCGCATCTTTCAGCATCACAGTTCCTCGCGACCTAGGGCCAAAGAGTTCTACTATCAGGCTGAACGCCGACTTCCCGTTGATAGGAATAGAAGAAAATTGCTTTGGACCACCGTAGCATTCGGTAGTGAAGAATTCGACGTTGGGTTGCGCAGGTGTCAGCTCCATTGGATCGCGGCCTGGCTGTCTTGGAGCACTCTTCCACACCTCGGAGTCATTTAAGCGCTCATCAAGACGCGCGAAAGCAAATGCACCAAATGGGAATGTCGACAAGAACCCCTTCTTCTCGGCCTTCCAAAGGGCGTAGGACTTAGCAAAGGCCTGTTCCGGATAGATGAGATGATCATTTGTTAAGCCAGGTTGGTTGACTTCGTAGAATATGAAGACGATCTGGTGTCGTATCAGTATTCAATGAAATGTGTGTGCGTCGCAAACAGACTCACAAGATGGTCCATCAAGTTTTTTCCAACGCCTGGTAGATCAACGAGAGTCGGGATGCCAACGTTTTCCAGCTCATCCTTAGCACCGATCCCTGACCGGTTCAATATGTTTGGACTGCAGTAAGCGCCGCCGCTCACGATTACTTCCTTTTTTGCAGCAATCTCAATAAGTTGTCCATCCCCAGAAACAGCCTTGATACCAGTAGCAACAAGCTGTCCCTCAGCATCGTGCTCCAAAATGACCTTTTCAACATGGGTATTCGTCAAGATCGTGATGTTCTTTCTGGCATTTGAATGGGTGACAAAATCCGCCCCTGTTGTTCGAAGGCCATTAGTCACCGTTCGCGGTGCATGTCCGCAGCCGTGGGGGTTTTCGCCATGTGAAAACATATCATCGTCAAGTTTAAGCCCTTTTGACTCCATTGATTCCAGCATTAGCCGCGAAATGGGAGCCAAATCATGGGGTTCTACTCCTAGTTTGCCGCCACACCCGTGAGACGACTCCGATGCCTTGAACCAGGGCTTGCTAACGAAAGACTCCGCCTTAATCCGTGTTAACAGCGTTCATTCGGGGAGAGATGCCAAAAACAGCGGGAACAAGATTCGGCTTACCTTGCGCATGTACGCGAAAAACTCTTCGCCGCTCCAGCCCGGCATCTGCCAGTCATCATAGTCTTGCTTAGATCCGCGGATGCAGAGCGTGCCATTGCAACCCGAGCAGCCACCGAGAAACTTCCCCCTGCTCAGTTTTATTTGCCGGTTATTAATTCCCGTTCCAGGAGCTGTGAGAATATTCCAGTCGGTCTCTTTATCAAAGTTTTCTGCCCAGCTATAGAGGAGGTTAATACTCTGGGCTGGCTTGATCTGAAATGAGAGCGACCTACCCGCCGACCATGTGGACATTTTCAAGGTCTTCGTTATGCGGACCAGCCTCAATGATGAGGACCGTGGTATTTGGGTCTTCTGCTAATCCGGCAGCTACTACACAGCCCGCCGTACCTCCTCTTCGGCGCATTAGCAATGTTCTTTGCGGCTGATGCACCGACATACCCGCAAACGATGAAGTCGTAGGAGGCGGCAGCCTCCTGGGTTGTAAATGCCATGTTTAATCAGATAGGCTTACTTGCCGAGATTGCTTCTCTTGAACTTGCAAACAATGAAGTAGAAGAAGCTGGGGGCACGAGGGATCGAGGGGTGGGGACCTCGAACTTTATAGCGAGCTTAGCAGCTGTAGATCAAGCCAAATTTCCGTCAATTCCGATTCCGCACAGCGTAAACAAGGTATGACAAATAATTTATTGATATTGGCAAGGGGTTCGTGTTCGTGCATTCAGAGTGCGGCAAGTCTGAAAAGTTGGGGCTGCTCGTGAACAGCGGGCGCCACATCACAGCGCACCACATCGCGACTGGATGATTTGCGTGAACAGAGGACGAGTACAGGTACCTGGCATACAGCGCCCTGGATAGATGGACATTCACACCCGCCTACTACCTAGGCGTCAAGCAGGTGAACCGTTCTCATGACAAGTGGTAAGTGCGCTTTCTTCAGACGAACGGTCGATGCCCCAGGGTAGAAATCGGAAAATGGGCTGCCTACAAGGTTTGGGTTGCTCTACCTACAGCTACTAAGGTGCAGGTGCTTATACGAGAGCCGAAATAGTAACGCGGGGTAGTGGCGATGATTGGCTAGAGGATTTGAGGGGTGGAATTCGCGACGGCTGGTGATTCGGGACTTACGACGACCTCCTACCTTGACATTGTGGTATATTGTGGATGGCAGAAACAAGCGATCTAGGTAGCGGATTGTCCAGGAGAATCTCTCTATCTACAGCAACGTTGGCCGATCAGGCGCATATGTACATTTTAAAAGAAGAAAATCTATAGAAGGGGTCGTAAAAGTGAGCAGTCACCAACGCAATATGCAAAGATATTACAGTTGTATTAGTCAAACCACATCCCAATCTCATCTCACCCGCAGACGGCGCTCCCGCAGACACTGAAAGCTTCACGTGCTGATAAGGATCACGTGATGATGTGCCACCTGGCTGCATTCCTTGTATACTGATGGTGATTGATGAGCAAAGGGGGGGATACCTGTTGTTAGACAGGCGCTCAAGAAATTATACAAATCGCGCGGGGGAAAACGAGACAGAGCGTACACACCCGTAGGCCAACTGGAATATTGCTCCTTGCTAAAATGCCGCCGTACGACCGGGATTCCCAGAACCGAGCTCTACCCGTGTACCCGGTACTTGACTGGTTCCTCGGGCCCTGGCCCGTCAGCCCGATTACAGCGAGCCCTTTGGCCCATGGCTGTCCCGCTGCCTGCACGTGGATGTTTCTCAGTGTAAATCCGCTACGTTACGTGCGCCCCGAAAAAAAAACACCGTAGGCCCTGCTGCTGATGCCCACAGTCCAATCAGCGCGGCCGCACCGACGGAGCTTTGCTAGCAAGAACCACTCAATCCCCGTGCGTTTGCCCGGCCGGCCAGCACAAGGTCGAGATTCCGGCGTCACTACTTTTTCGACCTCTTCACCTCACTCTCCTCCAATCTACTCCCCCATCGCCTCGCCCGAGACACGCCCCAGGCATTGCGCCGCCGTTGCCTCCTCCGCCTCCTTGTGCTTCCGACTAGCTACGTACTCCAGCTCCCAGCAAACCCTTTGTCCATCCTCTTAGCCTCGCACAAGCTTTCTTAAGCCGCAGCCAAGATGGGTTTCGTTGAGGATGAGCTGAAGCAGCTGAAGCATGTCATTGGCGACCTCGACTCCCGCATTAAGAGCCTTGAACAGCGTGCTACCGGGTCTGCTGCTCCTGTTTCGACCGAGGAGATTCGCATGCTCCTCATCGGACCCCCTGGAGCTGGTGAGTTGCGAATCCCTGGACCGTTGACCGTGCCCGCGACCACACAACTCCATGATGCGCTGCTGAGCTTGGCCAATTGCTAACGTGCCTTCGCAACGCAGGCAAAGGAACACAGGCGCCCAAAATTAAGGAGCGCTTTTCATGCTGCCACTTGGTATGTGCAAATCCCGCTCCTCAACCCGGCCCACCAAGTGGTCTTTGATAGCTAACATCCTTGTTCCCGTCACGCCGCAGGCCACTGGCGACATGCTTCGCTCCCAGGTTGCCAAGAAGACCCCCCTCGGACGTGAGGCCAAGAAGATCATGGACCAAGGCGGTCTCGTCTCTGATGACATTGTCATTGGCATGATCAAGGAGGAGCTGGACAACAACAAGGAGTGCCAGGGCGGGTGAGTATTGACAACTAGCTCTGGACCGTGCAGCCTGCTAACGCCTTGGCTACTACAGCTTTATTCTCGATGGCTTCCCCCGTACCGTCGCCCAGGCCGAGGGCCTCGATGCCATGCTCAAGGAGCGCAAGCGTGACCTCAAGCACGCCGTTGAGCTTCAAATCGACGACGCCCTCCTGGTTGCACGCATTACCGGCCGACTGATCCACCCTGCTTCCGGCCGATCCTACCACACAACCTTCAACCCCCCCAAGGAGGCTATGAAGGACGACATCACTGGCGAACCACTCATCCAGCGCAGCGACGACAATGCCGAGGCACTGAAGAAGCGTCTTAGTTCCTACCACAAACAGACCACCCCTGTTGTTGATTACTACCGCAAGCACGGTATCTGGCACGGCATTGACGCCAGCCAGAAGCCTGGCCAAGTGTGGAAGAACATGCTGAGCATCCTCGAGAGCCAGAAGTAGAGCCGCGATTCTGGCGCCCAGCGCGCCTCTGGCAGGTGATTGGAGGCGTAATTGGATAAAAGTGTGGGCAGGGGCACATGGCTTACGTGTCTTCGGCAGCGGTACTAAAAATTGCCGCGTGTAGTCCTAGGGTTATGATAAATTTATGTATCAGGTGCCTTGACGTCTATATACATGGCGTTTGGCATTTTTACTACAGTTAGAGAATAAAACTTCTTTACGACATAAATCGCCGTCATTATGCAATGGGAAAACCGGTTCGTAGTGTTTTTTCTACTCTATAAGGCGAAATCTATATAAGCTACCTAATGCCAATGCAGCTTTGCATTCCTGAAAAAAAAAGTGTCCTTTAACCAAGAAAAAGTAGAAATGTTCACGCAATATGGAGATATAGAGGTTAGGGGTATGTAAAATGAACAAGACGGGTTCAGCGTGAACAGGTTTTGGCCTGTAGATATGTGCAAGCGGATCTGGACGGCCAGTCCGCACGGTGTGGATCTCTTTCTGTTCAGCAGAACAGGTTCACCAGAGATTGTTGCTCGTTCTTCAGTAGCGCAAGAAGACATAGTCGGTGGTGGCGGGTGAAGTCGCGGAGCAGACACGGAGCTCAGCCTCCTACGTCCTATCTCCGCGGGGAAGCTGAGAATATTAGGTCAGTAGAGGTAGAGCATGTCGCGTTGACGCAACTGACCATTGACCATCTGCCTCTGCTTATTCAGCCAGCTCTTGGGCGCATCGTGCCGGCGTTGAAGCACGACATGGTTACTCTGTAGCCGGCTGGTGAGGTCGTACCACGCCGTGGCAATGAGCGCATTCTCACGCTGCAGGTTCTTGATCATTTGATCCGCAGCGGCCTGAAGCGAACATCGTTAGCCCTCTTCACTGGTTGCCACAAGAGCCTGGGGCATGTTCAATTGCTAATGCACATACCTTCTGAGCAGTGGCAAGTTCCCCTCCCTGCAAAGCTTTAAGTTCTCTCTGCAGGTCGATCTTGTCTTGTTCGGCTTGTTCAAGTTGCTTTTTCATATGTTAGCTTTCTCTCGGATATTTTCAAGCCACTCCCTCCAAGCGGTGGTCACTGAGATGCATGCTTTGTTCGTGTCATGTATGGCACAACACGCTCATGCCGTGCTCTTTTGTCATCGCACCGGTTCACCCATTTCAGGCAAGGGAGTCTCACCTGCTTTCTTTCAATAAGGCGATCCCTCAGCTTTTCGATCTTTTCTGCGGCTTTCTTGGCTGCTTCTGAGGAATCTTGGTTTGCAGTACTCAACGCCGCCGTTTCTTGGAACTCTTTTGCCTCTTCGGCGTCCTTTCGAAACTTGTCTTTCGCGAGCAAGGCGTCAATCAGTTGTGTCTTCTGTGATTCCCGCTCATTGCTGACGAAAGCGAGCTCTTCCCGCAGGCGGTCGAGTTCAGCCTTCAGTGACTCAGATATAAGTTTATCCGTGCTCTTAAGCTCGTCTAGCGCGGAAAGACCGTCTTTTTGAACAGCAGAGAGCTCCGTTTTCGCTCCCATTAAGTCTCTTTCCTTATCTGCAAGTTTTGCTTGGAGATCCGCACTGCGCTTCTTCAGCTGGTCAAGCTCATGCTGAGCTTGAGTGTGCTCAGATCGCAAGTTAATGAACGCTTTCGAACTATGAACCAGTTGACATTAGCATGCGTTCCAGAAAGGATAGCCAGAGGTAACAAACTTTTCTCCGGTAGAGCTCTTCATAAGAGCATCTATCTGGTCTTGAACTATCGTGTGCTTCTCAAACATCTCGTTTAAGCTCTGCTGAAGCCTTTCACGCTGCTTTTTCTCGTCGTCGGCTTCTTTTCGGAGAGTGGCGGCGTCCCCAGTAGAGCCGATAGTTCTTCGCAGCAGGTCATTCTCAGCCTTCAGCCTAGACAGCTCAAGGGGCATGTTTTTTTGCCCATCATCGCTTGATGCGCTGTTCAATTCGTCCTCCAGACTGGAAGATGCCGGCAGAGTTAACGTTTCCCCTGGAGCGGCCCCACCACCGTGTTGCAGTTGGTCCTGTAGGTCTTGGATGAAGTGCTCATCATGGCTACGCTGGGCCTTTAGCCGCAGAAGCTCGTCTTCAAGTGTCTGCATATCCTTCAGAAGTTGGGTTTTCTGGCTGCGCTCATCCCACAGATGTTGTTCGGACTGTGTCAACATGCGCGTCAGTTCATCCTCGGCTTTCCTCGTCCGATCTCCTTTCTCTCGCTCATCCATCAGCGATCGGAGCTGCTCCTGCAATTCTGCGCGTTCATATTGCAGGTTTTGTACTTCTTTCACAAGATGCTGTTGCGATTCCAGTTTTTGCTTGTACCGCTCAGCGGCGTTGGCTTTTTTCTCCAGCTCCTCGGCTTTGTGTCGCCATTCCGTGGCTTGGTCTCGCAGCTCGTCTGCGTGTTGACACCTCTGTGTGAGCTTCTGGACTTCGCTTTCAAGCTGTGCTCGCGCTCTTTCATGGTCGCGAATACTTTCCTCGTTTTTCGCAATAATCTCCATTTGCTCGTGCACTTGATCCTCTAGAAGACGAATGGCTTCGGCATTGTTGGCACCATCCTTCGTGGCTTTGCGCAATACTTCGAGCTCTCGATCATTTCGCTCCTTTTCGTATTTCAGTTCTTCATGGCTCTGTTGCAAGTGTTCTAGGCGGGTAATATAGTCAGAGAGAGCTTTTTTGTTGATCTCAAGCTGCTGTCGCAAAGCCGCATTCTGCTCTTCAACCACTAGATCCATATCTCTAGCTTCCATTACTGCATCAATATCTTCATTGAGCTTGTCCTCATCGCCGGCATTTGCTGCGTCGGTTTGCATTGCGCGGATAATATTCATAATTTCTGCTTGGTTGACCTTGTCGAGAGTGGTTTGAATCAGAGGAACGTATTTTTTGTTATCTGGCCCCATGGCTGCAGCAGAAACCATGACAGCAAGGAGCTTTGATATTGCATATTAGCCTGCGGTATCTTCAACCAACGACCTGTCCACGGCAATTACATACCTGGCTAAGCCCTTGCGGTTCGGGATTCTCAGCAACGGCATGATAGTCAAATTTTTTAGCCTGACAGCCTAGTTCGGGAATCTGTCGACGGATGAAGCGAAATAAACCCTTGTACACGGCTTGAATATTGCGCTTATTCGTGAGGTATCGAGAGGTGGCAGGGTTCGATTCCAGGTGGGATGGGTCAAACTCGGGATCTAGTTCGTGCAAAATATTGGCTAATATTATGCCGTTTGTCAAATCTTCCAGAGAGTCGGCTTTCCGGTCTAGACTAAACACATGGTTGACCTGAGCAGGATTGGGTTAGGTTCGCTGCGCAACGCGCATCAATAGATGGTTACGACAGCAAAGGGACGCTCACCGCCTTAAGGAGCGCGGCTTGCGCGCGGCCGCTGTACACCGGCATGGTGTTCTGCACAAAGCAACCAAGTAGGTCGCAAGGGGATGTGGTGATGACACTTTATCAGAGCTGCTCAGCTCAAAACGGGCAGCGAACTCGATCGGCAGGGTGGAAAGCTATCGAATGCGGCGGCATGGCGAATGAGCAGTACTTGTATGCGAACTAGCGAGGATGGCGATTTATCCCCAATCTGCCCGTAATCAACTCTGCCGCACTCGAAAGCTACTGTATGCAAGATCAAAAATGAGCATCGAAGTTTGGACTGCTTCAAGGGTGGCTACGACATTCAACATGTCAGACCCACTTTCTGCAATGCTGCAATCTTAACGTGGTGGGCACTAACTACGTACCTGTTCACAGGTAGCTTCCACCACCAAGAGAAAGAGGTATTTGGCATACAGGTAAGAGGTAGGTACCTGGTATCTGACTTACTTTCCATTGAGCTGGAACTGTTAAATATGCCCGAACCGGAGCTGTACCAGAGCTCAGTGTATCGAGGGGCTGCTTTCTGGGCCCACCGAATCATTATTTGAGAACCAGTTACTAAGTCGCTGGACTTGCCATGCGACATGAAAGCAATTGGTTTATTACATTCTGAAGAACGACGAAGTACAGCCAGCTTAACCCCAACGCTATTTCAAGTCCATCAATAATCATGTTCCCGTAGCAACGCTCTCAAATAGTCAAATATATATATGCGCAGAATCAAGGCTTGACTTAGCCACTATTCGCGGTAACGACCTGGTCTTCTTCCACCTTGATGGAATAGTCACTTCCAAAAACTTGTACGATTTCGAGTGATTTTTCGGGTGCTATAGCGGAAAAGCCCCTGCAAACACTATGGTTAGCCTCTGGCGCAGAACAGAAGAGACGTGAAACATACTGAATCAGCTGGTAATCATGCGTAATCACGCCGCCGCCATCGAGAATCTTCTGCCTTGCCTCGGCAACAACAGCATCAGGGGTCCCAGCGCCAAAGGAGACAATAACCGACACCTTGCGATCCACGGCGAAAGCGCCTGGGAGCAGCGCCAGAGCGGTGACGATGTGGGCGGAAAACTTCATCTCGCTGAGAGTTTCTGGTCGGTTATATAATTTTGCTAAGTTCGAAGTCGTACTTCTAGTCAGAAAATGTGTTCAGGTAAGTTGTCCCGTTGTTGCAAGAACTTGGTTCGGTGTCGTGAATGGTGGCGCGATGGCATCCAGACAGAGAGACATGGGCCGCGGCCGCCTACCTGCCTAGGTAGTAGGCACCTAGCTCACCTCGGCCCGTAACTTCGTTTTTCCGTCGCTCAATAAGCCCAGAGCCAAGACTTTTTCCCGCACAGCGACCCCCCGGTTTGGGAAGGTCCCCAAGCTTTCACGTGGAGCAGCATCAACAGTTCATCTGCCTATTCCATACATACTTGCATGTATTTCCTGCATTGAAACGCGATTACTAATACACAGTTGTCCTCCTACATCAACACTTAGTTTTTGTAGGTAAGGCATTTTCTTGCCTACCACCTAGGAAGGACTTTAAGGGTTGGCCTTCCTACGCATTCTACCTTGCGATAGTAGGAGCGTGACCTGCTACGATACGGCAGCGTTTTCTAATTTTTTCGAGAAAAAATCAGCGTGATCTACTACGTAGACGGTAGCGTCTTTAGCCTCGAGATACGGCTACGTTATTAGCCACGATAGTGCCGCGTGTAGTCCACGAGAGGGCTTCTATTGCTTACGTGGTAGTAACGTTCTTACCACTTCTCCGTAATAGAAGGGTACCACGAATAGGAATCATAGAGCCTAGGAAGAAGCTAGCTTTCTAGGGAGTGCTTTACGTGGCACAGATATAGGGTTTTTATCTAGGGTACCTTAGAGTTTTTTCCTTGTATTTTAGTAGAGGGATATTGTAGAGGTTCTAGAAAGGCTAGTTAGCCTACTTAGTGTAATATAATGAATGAATACCCAGTTGTCTATACTTTCCCCGTAGACGCATTCTAACAGTTTTCTGAGGCAAGGGCGCAATTCTACGCACAGTCTGCAGACTCTTTGCAAGTTGAGACTCATTTCTTAGCTGACCAAGTTCAACTGTGGATGTTCAAATGGTGACCAGGCGCCATGCGTTTCCAAATATTTTACATGAGACAAGGCTGCCTACTCGCTGCCACGCTCGTTTTCATGTTCGTCCCATACGTCTTTGCTTTCTTGTTCCACCGCTCGCATTGCCACCGCAACCTTTTCCAGCTTCGATACTACATCGATGACACCTGCGTTCACACGTTGGAAGTATTCGTCGTTTGCTTCCCGCCGTTTCCTGGCCAGTAGTATGTCTGATTCGGTCTCCTCTTCCAACTTGGCTCCCAATCGTTCCACATCAGCACCCTCCCCAAATGGGCGTGGCACAGTAGCATTTGCATTGCCCACACTACTAGGTTCCGCCTCGCTGGTACCTGGCTTGCTGGCATCCGCGAACGAACCCTTTGCGCTGCGAAGGTCGTCACCAACGTCGGGGCTTCCTTCCTCACGGGCGCCTTTCTCCATCGAACCATCTGCTTCACTGCGGGCCCACGCCTGTGCCAATGCAATCTGGGCTGCTCGCAACTCGGCTAATTTGAGATCATGTGAGCGACCGAATACATGAGTGCCCGCGGAGGCAGACAGCTCAACCTCTTCTAGAGTTGCTTGCATCTCCGCCCAAAGGGCATCCGTTCGGTCGGCTGTACGGCCGCTGTCCGCTATCTTCAGCACGCGTCCGACCCTTTTTTGGTCTGACGCTGTTGCTGGTACGTGCCGTATCGAGGCATTGCTATCATATGACGAACGTTCTCGTCTGATGCTTGCTGGTCCCGGGCCGGCGGAAGGAGCTAAAATTCCAGGTAAAGAAACGCGAGATGCGCCTGGAGATGGGTGCAGAAATAAGGATGGCGGGGGATCTCTCTGCTTGCTCTTAGTTCTAGAAAGAGACATGTTGACGGCGTCCGTATGCAGCACCGATCTCACTACAAACACAGTTCCAAGATCGCTCAGCATCCCTCCGCTGAAGGTGGCTTCCCGAAGGAGAGATGCGCTGGACGCCAACAAGGTGGGGCACAACAGCGCGACTAATAGCCCCAGTCCTCTCAACTGTCTTATCTAATCTCGCGTGAGGATAATCTATCACGTGACTGAACCCACCAATTGTGAGTTCTCTCCTAGGGCCAAAAACCCTACCATGAAATTCTGGCCGACTTTGGTCCAACTTTTCGCCAGCTCCGCAAGAAGTCACCACACCATCCGTTCCGCGATACCCAGATAATTCGGTACGTGCAATCCGTGCAATCCGCCTCGAACACCTCGCTTCGCAAAACTCGCCCATAGCCCGAACACATCCGACTAACATACCGAAGCAATCATGGCTGGAGGCAAACCCCGTGGTCTTAACGCCGCTAGAAAGCTGCGAACGAACCGCAAGGACCAGAAATGGGCCGACCTTCACTATAAGAAGCGTGCTCTGGGCACTGCTTTCAAGTCTTCTCCTTTCGGTGGTTCTTCTCACGCCAAGGGCATTGTTCTCGAGAAGGTCGGCGTTGAGGCCAAGCAGCCCAACTCCGCTATCCGCAAGTGCGTTCGTGTTCAGTTGATCAAGAACGGCAAGAAGGTGACGGCTTTCGGTACGTCTCCTCAGCACATCATTATTATTGCGCGTTATTTCAACGCTTCTTATCTAACGCGCTTTCTTTAGTCCCCAACGACGGTTGCTTGAACTTCGTCGACGAGAACGACGAGGTCCTCCTGGCTGGTTTCGGTCGCAAGGGCAAGGCCAAGGGTGATATTCCCGGTGTTCGCTTCAAGGTCGTCAAGGTTTCGGGAGTCGGTCTGCTCGCTCTATGGAAGGAGAAGAAGGAGAAGCCTCGTTCTTAAGTTTTGTGTGCAGTGGAAGAAAAAAACGTCCCATTTCGGCATGAGGAGTCCTATCGGCGTGCTTACATTGGCATTAAAGGCTGGGAAATGTACCAACGGAGACTATTATTGAAGTTAGACAAAAAGTCTTCAAGATCATGATCTATGACTGCTCCCGTGTGTAACTGCAATGTGGTCCAGCAGCCGGTTATTCTACACTTATTGCTACATGTACAAGGCTTAAGTCAAGTTAAACCTGTATCGACTCCGGCTCTTCTGGCTCCGAGGTGCTCAGACGAATCAGGTAGTCTGCAGCCAGGCCTGTACTGATGACGCCACCGGTTATCCAACACCCATTGACAAACCACCACCAGCAATCTTTCACACTTTTGAGGTTAACACGTTTGATCATAACACCCAAAGCAACTGCCGCCCCGCCACAGCTGCCGATAAAAAAGGCAGGGCCAGCTCCTGCCGCAGCCCCTGCCGCAGCAAGAAGTCCAATTTGAACGGCTGCGAGCCCCGTCAGGACTTTTTTCGTATCAGCATCATGCTTCAGTGCAATGCTCTTGATTCCAGCTTTGGCGTCATCCTTGATGTCCATATGCGCATAGATCATGTCGTACAAAACAGTCCAGGCAATATTGGAAGTGTACAGACAGGCAGCGGCAGTGAGAGCAGCGCTATTTGATAGTAAATCAATTCCAAGCGCTGGAAATCCCATTACGGCCCCCCAGGAGAATGTCAGCCCCAATACAAACTGGGGGTAATAGGTAACTCTTTTCGCCAATGGATAGATGGCTACAAATAGCAAGCTAGGGATGCCGTAGTAAAGGCAGGCAGTTGGGAATTGTATCAAAACCCCAAGTCCAGTCAGCAGCTGAAAGCCCGTGAACACCAAGCCATTGAAGGGTGTCACTGCCTTGCGGGCGATTGGCCGCAGCCGTGTTCGTGCAACATGCGGGTCAAGATTCCGATCCCAAAGATCATTGATTGTACACCCAGCGCCGCGCATGATGAGAGCTCCAGAAAAGAAAAGTATAGCTGTCCCGACAACAGGCGCAACTGATGTCATAGGTTCCGCCATGGGCGCCGCCAAAAGAGTTGAGAAGAGACAAGGGAAAAAAAGGTAGTAGGTTCCGGTTGGTTTATCGATTCGTATAAGCTCTCCATATGGAACCCATTTTGCGGGCAGCATTGAGAGAATGCCGGTTCTTGGCGCTTCATAAGGTGGCGATCCCAGTTGAGCGGTCGTGCCTGTAGCCTCAGCTACAGGCTGGAGGCGACAGTCACTCGCGCGGAATGTGATGCTTTGACGGAGAATCGGCTGTATATGTGTCCTTCTAGCATCACGGCACGTTAAACGAAGGTGCGCCTTTGCCAACCAGGACGAAGTTGTCCCTGGAGCGAGGTTGCGATTTAGGCCTCGCTGTAGCATGTTGAGGATCATCTAAGGGGAAATGGTAAGATTTTCCACTCGACGAAAAAGCTCAAGATTAGCAGCATACCTTCAAGCTCTGCGTAGTAGGTCAATGATGTAGAATATGACCACCCGCTTACGGCTACCTACAAGTTAATGGTATGCGCGAGATCCTATTTCAGCCTGGTCTCTCAAAGTGGAAGTTTGCTAGTTGTACGAGCTCCCTGAGACCTGCGGCTCAAGGTGCACCTGGTAGTGTTGTGATTTATGTGGGGCCACGGCTGCCTAAAAAAGTAGAAACGTGGCTGACAAAGAAATTGGAGTATCTACTTACGAGCCGGGGACGGAATTTAGAGAAGCACTCTCAAAGGGCGTCCCTAGTTAGGAGAATGTGTATAAAAAGAGTGAAAAATCCCTTCTCAAAGGAAGGGGGGACAAGGCAAAAATAGACCTCGAATATAATATCCTGTTGTGACTCCTTTGCGCAAAATTGCTCTCAACTTGTGGACGGTTACTTGATGTTCAATCACCCCACCGTACAGAAGTCACGAGAGGTAGTGCTGTCACGTGAGAACGCGGCGAAACCAAGCAGTCGGCGCGCCCCCGAATTCTCGTCGTCGATTTCATTTTGCCGCCCATGGTTTTGGCATTTAAAAGCCAGTGCCCACAGGACGTTTGAGCTCCATGAAAACGTCGCCTAGGAGTACCGTGCCATAATTTTTCCGCCGCCTCGCAAGCAAGCGACTCGATAATGAAATACCAAGTACACCTCCTTCCTGGACACATCTGATCACGGATAAGCTCCACCCTTCATTATCAGACACGATGCCAGCCGCGTCGCACCCCCAAGCGAAATTTGATCCTATATCGCCGGATCTTGACTTGCGCTCTTTGGTAGACGAGGTACCAAACTTAAAATGGGCACAACGAGTTTCAATAAGCCAGCTCCGTAATCTGGGGCCCCAGGAATTTGAGAAGCTCGTCCGTGTGCACGTCATCGCGGGAGGGAAGCCGCTTGTGATTGAAGGTTTTGATGCCGTGTTGCCAAAGTGGCTATTCAGTCGCGAATGGCTTGAGAAGGAATATGATAAAAAAGGTAAGAAATAATGTGATGCCTTTTGCTTTCGCAACCGTGATACTAAAAGCGCTTTAGAAGAGAGAGTTCGCGACATCGTGTCGCAAAGCGATATTCCCATGACAACCGGGCATTATCTGCGATCTATGAAGCAGCTGACCAACCAGTGGACTCCTACCAACTTTCGCGATGATAGGCGACAGCGCCTCTACCTCAAGGATATCGATTGTCCGCCTGAATGGCACGAGGCGCTGCAGAAAATCATCAACCCGGTTCTATTCTATCTCAACAGCACTATCACCCGCACTGGCTCCAACTCCGAAGCTGAAAACGAACCACGCAACCCTAAAACCGACGCTGTCCCAGCTGGGGATCTTATGTCCAGCCTACCTCTAGAGATGCGAGCGGAAAATCTAATGTGCTACATCGGCCACGAAGGCACGTACACACCAGCGCATCGTGAGATGTGTGCTTCCCTGGGGCAGAACATTATGGTCGAGGCATCAGGTGACGCGAATGGTGAAAAACCCGGTAGCTCGATATGGTTCATGACAGAAAGCAAAGACAGAGCGGTCGTCCGCGAGTATTTTCTGTCAATGCTCGGCCATGACATTGAGATCGAGAAGCACTTTGCACAAGTCAATGCCTGGAAGAAGGCTCCTTTTGACGTGTACGTTGTGGAGCAGCGTGTTGGCGATTTCATCCTGGTTCCTCCTCTTGCTGCTCATCAAGTGTGGAATAGAGGTACCAGAACAATGAAGGTCGCATGGAACCGGACCACCGTCGAGACACTTGAGCTTGCCCTACACGAAGCACTTCCTAAAGCACGACTGGTCTGTCGAGATGAGCAATACAAAAACAAAGCGATGATTTATTACACACTTCAGAGCTATTACCAGCGCCTGCGAGCGCTTGAGGACCATGCTGAAAATGCCCAGCTTGGATTCATAGACCTGGGCCGAGACGACATGCGAAACTCGGTTCGAGCTAAGCAGCTGGCGTCAGACTTCAAGAAGCTTTTCATCCTCTTCACACAGATTCTTGTTGACGAAGTGTTTGCATTCAAGGAGAAAGATGCCAACTTTTTCCCTTTTGATTCCTACATCACCTGCTCATACTGTCGCGCGAACATCTTCAATCGGTTCCTGACTTGCAAGAAATGTGTTCGAACTCTCGTCAACGGTGATGAGGATACATACGATGTTTGCATGGAATGTTATGCTATGGGGCGTTCTTGTGTATGTCTCTCGGGTCTAGAGTGGTGTGAGCAGTGGTCCTGGCATGATCTTGTTGACACCCACGAGACGTGGCGTTCAATGGTCATATCTAATGATGGATTTATCGATGTCAATGTCTCCCCACAACCACTTGAAGTCGCTAAGCAGTTGAGTGGCAAAAAATCCGTCGCTCAAATTTGCCAGGAAGCACTACGACGACGACCCTGGAAGGACATCACACAGCCTGAAAGAGAACCCACCCCAAGCGAATCCGAGGAGGGGGAAGAGGGAGATAATTCAAAAGCAAAGAAAAGCCGAAAAAAGAGGAGCAAGAAGGGCGACGTGCGGCGATGCCACGTGTGTTGCCACAAAGAGTTCAACTATCGCATGCAAACATGTTCAAACCCCGACTGCTCGGAAGCGTA
This sequence comes from Cordyceps pruinosa, assembly GCA_003025255.1. NCBI lineage: Eukaryota > Fungi > Ascomycota > Sordariomycetes > Hypocreales > Cordycipitaceae > Cordyceps > Cordyceps pruinosa. The sequence goes on along the minus strand of LUFD01000914.1, from coordinate 87,601 downwards.
CTGCTTTGGGGTTCTTTATCGGGCATTCGACATGATGCCACAGGAGGTCCTCCAAAACGAACACTGGCTGTGCCCAAAGTGTTTGGGAATATGCAACTGCGGCTACTGTCGCCGGGTAGGAAATACAAATCCATATACACCAAAAAATACCTCGCTCGGCCATGATACAAGGTCCGTTGCGGATGACCGAAGTGTTGAAGCTCTTGTTGATTTTCGACTACACAACTTGGCCTGGTTGAAGGCCGCCGGTGAAGAAAGCCGAGGCCAGGATACCAAGCGCATGCAGAAGTTGCGAGAACAAGCGGACACAGCTAAGGCTGAGGGCTTGTCTAATGAGCATCCCCAAGATGGTGCCCAAACGGCTGCTGAAGTCTCGATTCACGCACTATCTCATCATGGTAGACCTTCAGCATTGTTAGATAGCGATGCTGCTCAGCAGCAAGAAACCGAGGCGACAGGTCGCTCCCATACCCAGTCCGACATTCATCGAAATGTGACAGAGCCGTCATCATCGATATCAGCCCCTTGGCTCAACAGAGACCAAGTTGCAAATGGGCAGAATGGTGATAGTTTGTCTTACCCCGACCCGCCCGTATTCCCAGCGCAAAGGATTGGTATGGGTTACTACGAACAAGACGATACCCCAGATAAGATTCTGTTTGACCCATATCAAGCCCCAACTGCCGAAGAGTTACGGCGAGACGAACCAGACATTCCAGAATTTGTCAAGAAATCGATCCGCAGCGCAAAAAGGAAAGCAAGGCAGGAAAATGAAGATCCAGACTTCATAATACGGAGTCACTATCGGAGAAGGCCAAAGTCTCAACAAACCCCTGATTTTCTGGATAGTATGGATCCTGCCTTGTTCAATGAAGCCCCCGCTGCTTCTTCGCAAGACGCAGTGCAAGAAGGCGGGGTAGAGACTGCTGGGCACATTCCTTCTGATAATAAAGAACCAAAAAAGAAAGAGAACCTGCGTTATGACGCAAACGAGCCGCTTTTGAGGCATGCGAAGCCCAAGGCATCTTACATTGAAGTGGACGATCCAGAAATTGAAGAGCTTGAGGAACATGAACAAGTCAATACGCCAGCTGAAGTCGAAGCAGGCAAACCATCACCTGAGTTAGCAGGAGATGTCGCTCCCGAATCCGCGGGCGATGATACGGCTCTTGAGCTAAATGAGCCAAAAGCTCGTGTGCTACCTTCCAGCAGTGCTTCTACTGGACCAAGGCGGCGTGGGCGGCCTCCGGCGCACACGAAGCGAACCTCTCCAACAGGTTATGAGGTTCAGTCCTCAGCTGAGATGGCAGACGAAACGGATCCCATTAATGAACGGCGACGTGGACCTGGTCGCCCCAAGCAAACCGGCTCCGACTCTTGGAGCGCTTCGAGGCAGCGAATAGCTGAGAACGGCAATTCCAACCCTGTTTTTACTGGACGGGTCCAGAGAGACGGCAAACCACGCAGGGGTCGGCCTCCTGCCGCTGGGAGCTCCAAGCCACAAGCTATCAAAGAGGGTGCCCTTGCAGGTCAGAACTTTATGTCACTAAAGGAGCGTATGAAAATCCGTGGGAAGGCGTTCAAGATTGCAAAGCGAGGTCGACATAGTTCACCAGCGGACAACACTCCGCCTTCTAAATCCAGCCAAAACTCGGCAACCATGACCGTGCAGCTACCCAGCTTTACTTCGGTCAATGAGCCAAGGTCAGCCCCAGGACGGGCCGTTGAACTTGACGAAACAGATATCAGCACCGCTTCCCAGCGAAAGGGTGAAAGCGTAAATGCCGCCTATACCCCAGAAGTAGGCAGCTCAGGAAGCGATTCCTGTTCCAGCGACGACGACGATATTCCGGCGAGAATTGATCAAGGACGAAATCTCTTGGGGCCGAGTTCTGTGGCGGTTAGAGGCCGTGGACGGCCCAGAGGACGGCCAAGCATGCGCTCCCTTGGACGAGGACGCGCGTAAAGGAAGGGGGGAAGCAACCATGCTAACATGCAATGAGAATGCAACCCTCTACTGTAAAATTGTGTGCCACTATTTGAAGTTCGGCTTCGCGGTGGCGCTATCTGAGTTTCTGATGCCGAATGTGGCTCAACATCTACTGATGTCACTACAATTCCTGAATTTATTGTTACTTGCTGAAAATTACCAAGCAAGATGAGCTGTAATCCGTTTTTCATTGATAACTCCATGGCAGTGTTATTTCCACCCTTACAGTGTGGCTTTTGGTAGCGCTGAAATGCCTGGCTGGGAGCCCACGATGGTTGACCAATCTGCATTAGAGAGGCAGGCGCCGCCTCCTACTACGGCACCCCCTCGCCCCAGCAGAGTCTGATAGTATTCGTCTTGGAATGGCCTAAGAAGCTAAAGCACGTGGCGCGTATATCTTCTCATGAATATCATCTCCGTCCCTTTTCTTCCTTCGGCCTCGAGGCTTTGCTGAGCTAGACTTGGTACTCGGGTTCTTTTTCATATGGTCCGCGACGACCACTACAATCACGCGGACATCGATACACAATAACTACCTCAACCCCAACAAGCAATTACTCTGCATAGTGCCGTCTCTCCATGGCTCCGCTGCTTGGTTCTTCTGCCGCTACAGCCTTCGGCCTCTTTCTGAGCTGTGGCCTACCGCTTCGCGGTGCATGGGCCGCGGAAGTCGATACGAAATGGTACGCGCCCAGCAAGAATCAAGTGAACGATCTAGACAATGTGCCGACTGCAACTGGTGTGTATGGCTTCATCTTCAACTCCTCCAAGACCCCGGACAATGAGTACGGGGTATACAATTTCTGCAACATGCCTCACGTTCGCCGCACTGAGTATGTGAGACCTGGCGCGGAGTATGAGCTGAAATATGTCGAGCTGGCAAGTACTTCCCATGATTCTTCTTTTCGTCATCATACTAACTCAAATAGATTCATCGTCATCACAAACGTACCCCATACTCTTCTAATGCCTTCCCCGTGGAGTCATACCGGTGGAATTGTGATGATTCCATGCTCCATTACTACGGAGAACCCTTTTCTGGCCCAAATGCCAACAGAGTTTACCAGCAGGGTTACATCTCTCCCAGCAATCCGTTTGTTCCATCTGGTTGGATCGGCACCTGCAAGTTTCCTCAAATTACCTCTGGGGGTCTGGTTGACTCGTGGCAGCATGGGGCCGACTTGTACGGTGTCTATCACGATCTTCTTGGATTTCTGCCGGCCAGGGCCTCTTCCGGTCTCCCACCGTCCGTCAAATACCGAGTTACCAATAATCTCATTACTAGCCAGGTTGTTGGTATGGTGATCAACGCGATGTGGGACATCACAGAACCCGTGCCAATCCTGGTGCAGGCACAGGGCATTGACAGCTTGGAGCCGCAGTATCCGTGCAGGGCTTCGAGTGATTTGTTCAGCGCTATCAAATCTAATTCTAACCCGCAGTGGCGTCAGCATTTCGATCTCGCCGCAAATCTTTACCGCACACTCGACGGCATCTCTGGTGTTGCACCTTCGGACGGCGGCTTCCACGAGTCTTTTGACCATTACTATGATAACTTGTCTGCTCGCCAGTGCCATGCAAAGCCATTGCCTTGCAAACTCGTGGACGGCCGCAATACTACCGACTGTGTATCTCAGGAGCTTGCCGACGCTGTGTATCGCTGGGGTAACTGGGAGTACAGCCAGATTTATCGCGACAGCTCCTCATCACTTGATGCAAGCACTGGATCCTTTGGTGTGTGGATTGCAGAGCTGACTGAAAACATCCGCAATGTAGTTGATGGTAAGGGTAGCGTCATTTATTACCACAACGTTGCCCACGATGGATCTCTAGCCCGGCTCCTGTCTATTCTGCAAATTGATAAGATGGTTTGGCCCGGAATGGGATCCGAGGTCGTTTTCGAGGTCTATCAGAAAAAGAAGCAATCGCCTCCTGCGCCTACAGTGACTGGGGTCGCGCCGAACTGCAAGCACGACAACTGCTTACGCCACATGATTCGCCAATCCGCTACGGCTTCATCCTTTTGTTATCGGCTAGCAACCACGACAGCTCCATGGCCGTCACAGTGTGGCGGCAGTGAGTCTCGTGTCGCGTCAGCTTGTTCGTGTCTCGATCTTCCCACTACTACTTCGTCATCACCCACTACATATACAAACGAACCGTCGGCCAGTGGGTACTACGTGCGCGTACTGTTCGGAGGTCAGGTTATGCGTTCATCCACGCCTGCACTGGGCTCCATGGATATGATTCCAGTTGAGAAACCGCTGTCGTACTTCGAAGGTTTGGTTGGCGGAAATGCCAGCAAGGTTAAGTCGAAATGCAACAGCAATTAGGAAGCGGATTTAGCACGAGTAGCTGATACTTAGTTGAATGTAATGATAACTAGCTCGTGGGATTTTAATATGACAGACTATATTACTGAGAAATTTTGAGCTCCTTTGCCAGCTGTTTCCAACGATTAGACCGCTGAGGGTCAAGTCTGTTTATGCTCGTTATCCAACCTCGCAGCTCACGCTCTTGCTCACGACTTGATGGCTCTTCGCGAAGTTTGGAAATGAGTAACGTGTACTCAAGCAGCATTTCGAATATCCACTTCACATCCTCATAATCCTCGAGAAGGTCCTTAATGAAATCAATCTCCCGACTGATGAGTTCGACTCGGTCGTCAACGACCATATCAGGCACGATGGTCAGGGTTGCAGGCTGCTCAGCTACATTCCAGGCAAGATACTGGTGGTAGTACCATAACGACTGGTCCTCTGGGCCAACATTTAAACCACTATCTACCATTGAAAATTCTTAAAGATCGGGTTAGCACAGCTTGCCGAGGACAGTGTTCTAGGATACTCGCTTACCTTGCTCTAGGAACACTCTGCGCGACGCATCATTTGCTTTTCGCTCCACAAGAAGCCTTGGTATTAGCTGCGCACGGTTGTGCCAGGCTGAAAAATTGGACAAATCATCTTTGATCATTTTGGTCGTGTAAGCGAATTCTGGTTCTGCCATACTCGTGCCTTCAAGCCCGGCGGATTCTAGGTGGGATACAACGTAACGCCGGTATGCCCAAGCATGGTAGTTCCGCCGGTCCCGGCTGAGCATCTTTCTGACAAGTCCAAGTTCTTCCTGCCAAATATTCCTGGCTGCTTCAACGGGCAGTAACAACGTAGCCTGTTCCAAAGTCCACATTCTGTAATTCCATATCCAGTAGCACTTTGGATGGGCCATTAACAGTGGTACGGTAAATATTAGTTCGTTTCGGATAACTTCAGATAATTGCCCAGTATTGAACGCATTGCCGCCTTCGTTTTCCCAGCTCGATGCTGTGCTACCTTGGCTTGTAGTGGGTAGGCATTGCTTCGGCTCGTTCTCGCTAGAGTCGCTTGGGAAGGTGTACGGCGCATCGACAGGCTCTTCGCTCGTCTCATCATACTTCGAGAACCGTTTTGCTAGTGGTCCTTGATTCTTATTTTCTAACGGTCCGAAGATCAGGCAGCGTCTCCTCGTGTTCCAAACTGTATAATATTCGGGATTGATGCGCAAGAGCTTCGTGGTCAACTCGAAGGTCGCCATATCAAACCGTGATGCTGAGGTCTGTCGTTGCATCCTGTTACTAAATATTTCATGACGAATAGAACGTAGCATATATTTCTAGATTACCTGCGAGCGCAACTGGCTCTCGAGAGCTCTGTACTTGTCGATTTTCTCGGCGTCTTTTTTTAGCTGCTCGGCGCTTCGGTCGCGCTCAGATCTAGGTACTCCATGCTATGTGTTGCTTATCAGTGGACGATCAACAAGCATAGGTGAAGAAAATGACATACACTAGACATGTTAGGCGTATTATAATGCGCCTGCGATTATCCCGAGGAGCCAGTACTTGTGCTTGGAAAGAAGAGCGTTGCTCTGAAGCGTGAAGTGCCTTGGTGGGGTAGCCATGGACTGCTTAGTACCGCTAACGAAGAAGAGGTCGATAGCGATAGCAGGTTGATACCTACAGTCAAGGTGCGAACTTGCTGCTGAGTGAAAAATGTCGCGTTATCGATATTAAATAATTCTTCCGCCAAATATGTTAACAGCTTCCTATTCAATAGCAAAAAAAGGCCAAACACTGAAAGTGCCTTGTTTACACTGAGTCTACAGCCGTAGATACCAGCGCCCGTCCCACGTCCTACCACCAACAACCGCGCCAAGGAATGGGCGGGAATACAAGGCAGCTTCACTTGTCTGTGTCCCTTGATTTCGAAACTGCATTTTTATCTTGGCATGATTTGTCCCAGCAGCCATTACAGTGCGGTGAGTCCAAGTCCCGATCTACACTCTCGACATATATAGCGATGGCGCGGTCAATGCCACACGGCCGGCGTGTGATTATCAGCGCCCCCGTTGTTCATTCCTTTCTTGATCGTTATACTCCAATACTCGGTAGCTCATATAGATAGAGCACAGATGTGGCTGCATTAACGTTGTAGCACTTCATGGAGCTGTGGTTGCATAGACACAACAAAATGCACGATAGAACTGCTGTTCCAAACTCGTGGCTCTCGCCCGCGTAGTGAACTCAATCTATATTGTCTTTTTAGTCCTTCGTAAGATACCAGAATGTTGATTTAGTTCTGCCCCTCAAACTGCATCACCATAAAACTAGCCTAGTGACGGCGTTCTGGCATGCCACAGCCAAAAGTAGCATCCCACAATACTTTACTCCGTATTACTGTTGTCCTTCTTATACTTTACCTCCCATGTCATTCTTTCACTCTCTACCCTCTGTCTATGAGCAGCCGTTTAAAAATCCCGCGAAAAGAGCCAGCGCTTACACGGACAAGAGACCGGAAGTGGCTGGCAGTAGCACCAGCCTGGCCACAGCCGCATCCCTCGACGGTGTGTACAGACAGGTAATGAGATGCTGTACCTTGTTTGCGGCCCTCACTGATTTACTCCACTGCTATGCTAGTTTTCTAACACGGCATCATTTTGCGCATCTTAGGCAACCGTCGGGCCATGGGTCCTAACGGACGATGATTCCGGTATCAGCATTGAGCTCATCGGACGAATGAATAAAAGTTCGCTGCCTCAGGATGATATCGGAGATTTGCAATGCCACGTCGAAGATTATCATCCTCGGTGCTCCAACCATGATTATCGCGTAACGTTGCAGCTAACACTCTGTGCCTGACATCAGCCACATCAGCCTTGTAGTACCCCGGACAAAGGATGAATTGAGCTAAAATGAAAGGCGCGATTCAATCTCAAACTGACAGCTCAAGTGACCAGCTTCGGCAGGTGGCGGGGTACCAGCATCCCATGTGGCAACCCGTGCAGACGCCACTCGCCCCATCGACTGCCTAACAGAGCGGATATTGTGACAAGAATATTAGGCGTGTGGGCGACTTACGGATGCATCTTCCTCAACTTCTCTACGGTAACGTATATTGATCCTATGTAAGTGAACCTGCGACTTTGTAGGGCGGGGAAAGAGACCAGAGGAACCAGCTGTCTCCAGTGGGAATCCAGCACATATGTACGGCAAAAGTGCCAGCAATCCCGCCCGCCCCTGGTTCAAGGTGAGCGGGTATGATAACATCAAGGTTTAGCTTCTTTAGCTTCCGGTGCTGTATTCAGCCTATGGTGGGATCTGCGCACATCTGAGTGCCTAGGGTGGGTGGGATACACAACACTGCGTTGTCCATGCTCTTGGTAGTTGACCATACGCCATACAACTAAACTGGTCAGAATCTGAGAGACCGGGTGACTGCTTACTACCTACTTGACGGCAGGTACCACTCACAGCCAAGAGCTACCTCGGCAGGTGTGGTACACCTGGCTCTCCGTTCGCAACTCGATTCTCGCATTTGTAACACTGTGCACAAGCTCTATCCGTGTTAGAGTAAGCGTCAGCGGCCGGTGCAAATCTGCGCGGGGCAGACGGTTGCCCATCCCGTGGGTGCAACAACCAAAGTTGGCAAGTCTCTCCGTGTGGACCGACTCTCCATTCTGGCACGCTGCTCTCGGGGCCAAGTTCGTGCAAGACTCCAACTCACCCCGACACCCAAGGACCATCCGAGATGTGGTGGCATGGCTTACCACTTTTCACCACTATTGGCTCACTAGAGCCAAGCCATGTTTCACCCAGCACGCTCCCTCACTCCTTTGGCCCTTGAGCAATGCGAACGTCGCGAAGCTTTACCTTGACCTAGACTCTTGTTGACAGGCGAGGATTTTTGCTAAGTGGTTCCGTTCAGCTTGAGAACACGCCCGCCTGCACCGCCCACCCCAGGCCCGTCCGACAATAGCCCGTCCGACGCGATGGTACCCTCTCTGCCCTTCACGCGTCACTGCCTCCGGCTCCATGTATCGACCTCTGCTATCTCGAAAACTTGACAGATTGAATACATAGACACTGGCTGCCTGCCCCAGGTTAATTATTACCTTCCCTTTATAACTCTACGGTTCGCGACGAACAACTACATCACGAATGACGGCGTGCACGTGTCATGACCTTGATGCCGTTGCCGCTTATCGTGACATTACTCATCTAGACGTAGCCATTCGGCGGTTGGATACCTCTACAGAAGCAACGCTGCCATTTCGGTAGTACTGGTAGTATGTAGCGCGACATGCCTGCATGAGTGGTTTCTGGTCGAACATCCCAGCGGACTCCTTCCTGTTCAGGCTACGCTTGGCATTCCTAGCCTGTCTCTGCAACGGAGCCCCAGGTTTCCTTAAAAATGAACATGCCATATAATACTGGGGACATTGGCAAGCCGGCACTAACACCGGCTGCCAGCTGATTGCGTCCCGTTGACAGTCAGGGGCATGTCTTGTTCAGATGGCTCATTGGAAACGATGAGCAACGTTGCCCACGGGGTGAATGCTGCCCTTCCTCCCATGTGAGCTTTCATCTTCTCCTCGCACTAGGGTAACATGTAAGCCCACCGCACTCCATCCATCGCACGGGGTATAGCGAGGTGGGAACCATCGTTGCCCGAGACAGTCTTCGGGAAGCTAATCCTACCGCTCCGAGGCCTAGTTTCGGGGTATTTTCGTTTGCAATGTGGCAGTGACAAGTCTCTCGGGTTGTCGCAATGTGTATATATACCAGGCCTTGCTCCCGCTTATAAGTTCAGTTCTGTCTCCAGAGCTCTAGGATCAGTAGCAATCCTCCTCTTCACCCCAGGGCTAAAATTAGTTCATCATCCTTCTGTTTATATTTGACTTAGCTACAATGTTAAGCTTTCTCAAAAAATCCATTGTTGCGGCCGTGGCACTGCAAGCTGTCGCTACTTTGGCCACGCCAATCTCCCACGAAGTTGGCATTGAGAAGCGCGATGGCGGCTTTGCAAACGCCGTTTACTTCACCAACTGGTTTGTTTGCTCTGAAACTCATTCGACTCTTTTAATAGCCTGTTAATGAAGATACAGGGGCATCTATGGTCGTGGTTTCCAGCCTGCAGACCTTCCAGCATCGCAAATCACCCATGTGCTCTACTCTTTCATGAACATTCGTTCAGACGGCACCATGTACGCCACACCTGACCAGCCATATGGGAACAAGTGTTAACCGAAGCCAATAGCTTTTCCGGTGACACCTATGCGGACTACGAGAAGCACTACCCCGGCGACTGTAAAGACTCCTTCTCTCTTCCTGGTATGACAAATCAAATGCTGACAGCCGGTAGCTTGGAATGATGTCGGCAATAATGCATACGGATGCGTCAAGCAACTTTACCTTCTCAAGAAACAAAACCGCAACATGAAAGTAATGCTGTCTATTGGCGGCTGGACCTGGTCGACGAATTTCCCCGCTGCCGCCAGCTCTGCTTCTACCCGAAATACATTTGCCAAGTCTGCTGTCAGCTTCATGAAGGATTGGGGATTCGATGGTATCGATGTCGATTGGGAATACCCTGCTGATGCTACAGAGGCGCAAAATATGATTCTGTTGCTTCAGGCGGTCCGTGATGAACTCGACTCTTACGCATCGCAATATGCCAAGGGCCATCACTTCCTGCTTTCAATTGCTGCGCCTGCGGGGCCTGATCACTTCAACAAACTGAAGCTTGCTGAACTTGGAAAGGTCCTTGATTACGTGAACCTGATGGCCTACGACTTTGCCGGATCCTGGAGCAATTACACAGGTCACAACGCCAACCTATATGCCAACCCTGAGAATTCCAACGCAACCCCCTTCAACACAGATGATGCTGTCCAAGCATACCTCAAGGGAGGTGTTCCTGCAAACAAGATTGTCCTTGGTATGCCGATCTATGGTCGATCATTCCAGAACACCGAAGGCATCGGCAAGCCGTATAGCGGTATCGGCTCTGGCAGCTGGGAGAATGGAGTATGGGACTACAAAGCTCTTCCTAAGCCTGGTGCTACCGTCAAGTGCGACGACACTGCCAAGGGCTGCTACAGCTACGATGCCAACACCAAGGAGCTTATTTCGTTTGACACTCCGGCTATGATTAGCTCCAAGGTTAGCTGGCTCAAAGGCAAGGGACTTGGTGGCAGCATGTTTTGGGAGGCCTCTGCTGACAAGAAGGGCTCCGATTCCCTCATCGGCATCAGCCGTCAAGGTCTTGGTGGCCTGGACAGCGCCCAGAACTACCTGGACTACCCCAATTCAAAGTATGACAACATCAAGAATGGCATGAAATAATAAGCTGCGCATGGTCGGTTTCGGCGCCCCGGGGGCAGTTTCGTCATCCCTCAATCCCTGTCATGCTCAACTGCCACCCAAGCCTCGGCGGGTCATGGCATACTTTCACTGTATATATTATCAATGCCATTGGCGTGCACATAGTCAATTGATCTCCCATTTGGACTTGCAAATCTGAAAGTATTCCTAGTCTACTATGTGGTCTTTTCTTACTAGAGAAAGGGTGTTGCGCGGAGCTATCCGCCATTTCTACACCTGCGCTGCACCTTCCGTTTATCCAGACGGAGCTGGCCTTCATTTTTCCTCGCCACGGTATAATATTTTTTCCCGCTCAGTTTTTTCCTCTTTTCCTTTCTCCTACGGCTCCGTCACTTTTAGATGAATATTTCTACCCGACCACAATCAGTCTCCGTCTGCGAAACGCTAGATTATATTCCCTGTACTGGTCTTCAGTTCACTCGTCTTCTTTGCCTCGATGATTCCTACAATCGCTGCTTGACTGTATTTCTGCTACCAAAGGGTAGCCACCGATGGCCTCCGCGTCCAAAGACTGCTGGTCGTAGGACACACCACCTGGCAGCCGCGCTGAACGCCGCAGTGTCACAACTCCTGCTTGGTCGAGTCAAGGGTCTCCAGACTCTGGGTACGGGTCTCTTGACGAATGGAGCAATTTCAATTCGCCCTGCTCCAAGAGTCGCCTTTCTGGCAGATGCGGGTTGGATGGTCAACAGGCTTCACAGGTGCAACGTCATAACGGTAGACGGCTCTCGAACGACCATCAGCCGCACACTTCGCCTTCTGCTACGACAGCCACCAAAGAGGATGCGTTGACAAGCTCGGGCGGGGACAATACCAGAAGGGCATGGTTTTCTAACCGCAGCGAGAATGTGCCAACTCACTCAACCCCAACCAAATCTGGCAAGGCTACCTCGTCGCTCACACCAGACAGATTTATCCCATTCAGAGCGAACCAATCTGCCTGGGAGCGCTACCGAACAACCAAACCGCTGGCATTGCTTTCAAATACTGAACGAATTTCCAGGCAAGACTTCATTGGCCGTGATCCATTTTTGCCGCAGCCGAGGCGGTCTTCTTCTCTTATGGCACGATTTTGCCCGCTTGAGGAGTCCCAGGGTAACTACCCTGCCGTACTATACTCACCTCGCTGAGGCCAGTGCACTGATGTTCTCCTGACATGTAGATCAATCTCGTACAAATGAGTTCCGACAATCTCAACAAAGACAAGGAAGTGCGGGAATCGTGTGGAACATCGGAGGGCCGCCCCCTCGCACCACAGGAGTTTCTGCTGCAAACGAGTTGCGGAGCTCTATAAATATCGACACATCCGCAGGGTATCAACAGCTCTCAAGGGAATCAGGTTTAAAGGAAGACCTGGCAAATTACCAGAATCGTGTTGCCTTTGCTCTCGATATCAACCAAGTCGGTAAAGTCTTGGAGTTCTCGCCTCCCACCCGCCCCCCTCCCATCGCCATCAAGGTAATGGAGCCTTGTGATCTTGGGAAGACGTATTGGACAGGGTGTGAATGGATAAATAATTCACCTAGTTGGTTTATACTTCAACTCACCCTTTTGAGCGGCCGCTCACTCGCCAGTAGGACCACTACCAGCGCCGAAGTCGCGGGCGCTGCCTTCTGCACCATTCAAGCAAGTATCGAAGTATCTCCACAACTTACTTTTCTAATTTTTCCCAGGGTTCTCGATGCTCCTTTTCTAAGAGACGACTTTTATTGCTCTACTTTGGCCTATTCCCCCGTTTGCCAAACACTTGCTGTTGGCTTGGGGAACACGCTATACACTTGGTCAGAGGAAACAGGTGTTCATGTGATGCATGGCCGTTCGTCACAAGGGGTGTATCTCTCCTCCGTTGCTTTTTCTTCTGTTCAGGGAAAGAAATGCATTCTTGCTGGCGGGAGAAATGATGGGTCACTGGTGCTACAGTCCACATCAGATGCACTGCCACGCTTCGAAGTACGACAGCCTTTTGGTATCAGCTGCCTTGGCTAGAGGCCAGCGTGCACACTGAGGCCATCAAAGAACCCCTTCAATCCTGGGGTTCCCATTCAGACAGAAGATCTGTTGGTCGGAGACGATACAGGGACAATCTACTACTACATCGTTGAATGGCCAATGAACTGGGAGGTCTCTCGAGACAACTGGCCGGGCTCGATGTATTTGGTTGCAAAAATCGTTATCCATAATCAACAGGTCTGTGGTCTTTCATGGTCTCCAACGGGCCGGCTATTCGCCTCGGGGGGCAACGACAATATATGTTGCTTATTTGACGTGGACGATGTATTAAGCGAGGGCCAGGTCAGCAGGATTTCTCAGGATATGCCACGGGCTCCGCTAGTTCGCCATGGTCTCCCTTTTCGTCTGGAATCAACGCAAAGGGCCCGCCGCAGTGCTTCGCTCAATTTGATTGGAAGTATTGTCGAGGAAGAAGTCGATGTGAGAAGAGTACAGACTTCTGCAGACAGTCTTCGAACCCTTACCCACGGCTGCGAAAGACATCGGTAGGTCCATGGAGCAGCTGTCAAGGCCATAGCATTCTGTCCTTGGCGTGATGGCCTGGTTGCAACTGGGGGCGGATCAAACGATAAATGTATACACTTCTTCCACACAACCTCGGGATCTCCTTTGGCAACAATCGCTGTGGCTGCTCAAGTCACTTCGCTAATTTGGTCTACAACGCGACGAGAAATTGCCGCAACGTTCGGCTATGCTCATCCCGATCACCCCTACAGAATTGCAGTTTTCAGTTGGCCAGACTGCAAGCAAGTCGCCGCAATCCCGTGGTCTTTGGAGCTCCGAGCATTGTATGCAATTCCCTATCCTTGGCAGCATAATGGATCGGGACAATCTCGGTCTCCTCGGCCTTCTGGGGATGGTTGTATTGTTGTTGCAGCAAGTGACCAGACAGTGAAGTTTCATGAAGTTTGGGAAGCAGGAAGCAAAAAGCCACTCGGGTTACCTGGATACTTCAGAAGCAGTGATATTCTAGAGAGCCTTGAGGGCATCAACAAAGAAGGCGAAGTGATTCGGTGACTCCTACTCGAGTAATCCGCACAACAAGACCTATTCACACAGGAGATGAGACGTCGTAGCACATTCTTCCAAGGACTCGAATAGAAAAGACAGGTGTAAGGACTATTGACAGAATTTGACTTCCTCTTCTATTAAAATACGCTCAAACAAACATTTAGCAGAATATGAGTGAAATGACACAGAAGACGGTAACCGCTCAAATACACCGAACATTTACAACGCCAGCGCCATGCTTCTATAGTACTAACAGCAGGCTTGCGGCTATTTCAAAACTGCGATCAAAAGAACGAGAATTATTATGAGAATAACGATGGCAGTCATCTGCTTATTCTCACTCGCGCCTCTTGCAATCTTCCCGAGAATTCTCTGCCCTCTGTCAAGACGGCTTTGATGGCGATCAACAACCCCGTCTACCTCATCAAGCATGGCAACGTGGCTGTCCAGCTCATCACCAATTTGCATGCTAAGTTCTCTTTGGCGACTTATCGATTCCCCGAGGCGGTCGAGTTGCTCGTCTTGTTCTTCCATGACTTGGGAGTGGTACTCGTGGATTTGTTGATTCGACATCCCGTCGGCCTGATCGCGGTACGCGGCAGAGTTGTTCGCTGGATCATCCCGATAGCGTCCGAACAATTCCTCCGAAGGCGATGTAGGCGTGTCGCTAAAGCGCACAGACTTGGATTTGCGGTAGGCAGATGGTGTAGATGTCGCATGCTGGAAGTCGTCTGTCAGCTCTTCGGAGTTGGGGTGCGTCATCGTCTCGATAGTCGCCGGCGAGGCGAAGCCATGGAATTGCGATGTGAGATTATCAAACTGCTCCTGGAGAGATGGTATTGAGTCGCGCAGCGCTGATGCCGCACTACCAGGCAGAACGGAGTTAGAACAGCTGACTTGTTGCCCAGTAGAGGTTTGGCATCACAATACCTGTCATCGCCGCTGCTCTGCAGCACTTCTATTTCCGTTTCCAGTGTAGACAGCCCAGTTCTGAACTGCTCGAGCGACCGCGACAAATGCCCATCCTGGCTGTCATTGTCCAAGCCTAGACTTTGTGCCCTTTGCCGCTCTAATAAGGACAGTTTGATGTGGTCGGCTAGAAGGCATAGCTGTTCGGCACCAGTCATTGTTCGAGAGTGTCCGCGCCAAAATATTCGGGCTGTGTTTTGCAGCTTGCGCTCGGTGTATTCCTCCTAGGTGAGACTCAGCTGCGGATAGGGGCAGCCAGAATATGATGTTGATAGAACAATGTGTGGACGGCTACTCAGGCGGAGGCGCGAGCTGCGACATCCAGACCCCACCCGCCCCGGTGTTGACAGTAGGTTAGTACGTACTGTACTACACCCAGCCAGGTACGCTGCCGTTGTATCATCGCCCACCCTCACCCTAGTTGTCAGCTGCGTTCTTCACATGCGAATTGATACGTGAATTCGATGTGGGACGATGTTTCCTTTTCTGGGGGATAAAAGCGTTGGAAATTAAGAATTAGGAGTCCTTGCGTGGGGTGCATGGATGTTGGATTCGGTCAGCGGTGTTTAGGGTGCATCAACAGTGCCAAGCATTTATAGCTAAACGAGTAGATTGGCCTTGGTATTTCTTCTTCAGTTTAATAATACACTTGCTACCGTATTTTAGAGTGAATAAAATACATTATGCGCCTGGTTGATACCGTATCCCAAGGGCCGGCCCTACCTCCATCCTGTTAATGCGCTTGCGACGTAAAGCGATGGTGAAGAAAGACTAGATCTTGTTTGCCTAGATGGATTTTGAGATCGGGTGCGATGGTTGTCTGTCATTTTATTTGCTTCAGTTCATGTTCATATCCGTGTCGTGGGCGTTTGGCGTGAGAATCGCAGGGGTGTCCACGCTTGAGATGGTTTCGGCGCCTTCAAACGTTGGTGGGGATTGTTGCAGATTGCGAAGGGCAGTTTCGGCATCATGGCTAACTAGGCGCGCCTGTTTGAGGTCCTCGGAGCAGAGGAAGAAACCCTCTGTGGCTTTCACAAGGTATGACTGGAGCCCTTTGCTTTCGAGGCATATCTGAACATCGCTAAGGGGGTAATGGTTTTCGATGAATTTGGCCCAGCCGCGGGCCGCTGCTTGTATGTGCTCATCGTCACTAATCTTGCGCCAGCCAATACCGAGGTGGAGGGTGAAATTATCAATGACTGGGCCACTGGATTCCGAAGCGGGCGCGGTGGGTGGTGATGCGCTTCCGGGGCTGACGGCTGCTGATGTTTTGTCGCTTCCCATGCGCTGGAGCTTGTGGCTTCGGATGTCGACTTGAGCAGCTTCGAGCTGGCGCTTGGCTTCTGCGTCCGCTGCGACACTCTTTTCTTCCATCCAGGTGCCAGATTGGGTGCTTGCATCAGCAACATAGCCTGCATTGGGCTTGATCAGTGTCATTCCTTCCCCATAGACCCAGTCGTCCTGGGGTTCGACCAAAGGCTGCGGGGGGGCATCAGGCTCGAGATTGGCGCCAGCTTCATCCCACGATCGTTTTCTGCCTTGTGAAGCAGTGGGTCGGTCGAACGTCTGCGGTTGGATCTGCATCTGGGCATGAGGCGGTGCGAATACCGACCCGGCGATCTGATTTGGGTGTGAGGGCTGGGTAAGGGCCAGCACAGGGGATGCGGTGGTGAATTGGCGTTGGAAGGAGGCCATCTTCTACGTACGATGGTACGGCTTTGGGCTGTGGCTATTAGGTTAGTGTTCAGTGCTTCAACAAACCAATGTGTGCGTTTCGAGTCTGTGTGACGGGCGGCGAGGCTTGTAGTTGGCGTCTTGTTCAGCGGACACGTGCGGTGGAAAGCCAGCCGGCAGGCGTTGACACAATGCGCGACGTGAGATCAAATGTGTGGGACAACGGAAAGGCACGATGGATGAGGCAAGTGGCGGAGCTGGGGTATCCGGCGCGGTTTGGTGGACGGTGGGCTGGTGACCTGGTGCGACGGTGCGTGGACGTTGTAGAGGTGAGAGGAAATATCGTTGAGCGACAATGTGCAATAGTTAGAGGATAAATGCTGTTTAAAGATTGGCTGCCCCAGCCAGAAGCAACGCTGGGCCCAGTTGTCAGTCGCCTAGAAAGAAGCACGGCATGGGCCAGTACGAGCGGGGCGGAAGCTGGAGTGGGACGAGTCAAGTCTGGGCTTACCAGGCCTGGCCAAGTTGGCGTCCGCATTTGCATGGGCGGGGACAGCGGGGACGAGATGCCAATGTTTCCGGCAGCGTACCAGGCTAGATCGCTCGCCGTCCGCTCCCCGTCGTAGGTACTACTCACGACACCCCGTAACTTTCCAACCCCCGACACGGCTACGTGACGGAGC